>OZ025257.1:37625294-37711230 GCA_964019135.1 Arenicola marina | reverse complement strand
TACACTTGTCCCGGAAATCGACTAAAGGATTCTGGGAACATCCTTGCAAAAATAGAAATCCCATACTCTCTGGCCGTAAAAGGTGCCTTAACGACGTGTGTCTGGGGCAAGCGGGGGGGGGGGGGCAGGTTCCTGAGTAGGAGAGTAGGAAGCGTCCTACGCTCAAAAAACCTAACCAGCATGTCTCACGCTATTCGGGTTTGTCCTGACAACTATATGATGACAGCGAGTGGCCACCCACTCCCACTAGGTCCAACTTACCCACGATCTGGTCTGAGTAACGTAGACCCTCGTGACATGCGTTTCCAACACGTTTCGCTAGGGGTGTGTACAACTCTCCCGGCAAGTTCTCGTAACCTAAGAGATATCCAGGAAGCCAAGAAAGTAATCTCAAAGAAGCACCATCAGTGAACTTACTAGAAGCACCTGTTTTCTCTATTTATTGGTAATTATTACGGATTCCTCGTGGTTTATCGTGTGTCGGGGGTGGAGGGGAGGGGGGGGGTGGCTCTTCTAGGGGGGACGTGGTAGTCTCGCGTGGCTCCATCTAGTGGGCCTATCTTTGCGGAAGTGGTGTCCCAATAAATGACGTCATGGGGGTAGGCTTTAGTCTGTGAGGTCATATCACGACAAACGGAAAGTATGAATGGAGCAGGGAACCAGGTCTCAGGCGGCCGTGGGGTGTGGGTGTGGAAGAGTGGGAGGGCGTTCGCAATGTGACGTCATCGCGCTGTTATCGGGACGTCAAATCCAGAGGATTTCGTTTGGCCAAAATGTACGTTAAGGATTGGGACGCAATTTTTTTAACCACTCTCCCTCTCTCTCGAAATAGAACTTGGGCCTCGCGGGCAACCTCCCTTCTGCACAGTCCATCGTACTTTATTGTAAACCGGTCTCTTACAATGAAAGGCTGCGGCAAACATATATAAACAGAAAAAACAAACCAATCCCGTGATTTGACGGCAGCATCATGTCTGTCCATGGCTGTAGCGGCCCCCGCGGTCTGGCTGAGATAGATCCCGGGCGAACAGACCCAATTATTCCACCCAATTGATCAAACTGATTTTTAATAGAAAATGCCCGCTTGCCCCGACCCACCGCCCTCCCCGCCCACCCTCCCCGCCCTCCCCGTCCCCCTCCCCCGCTTGCCCCGCCCCACCGCCCTCCTTGCTCCCCCCCTGCCCTCCCCGGCCACCCTCCCCGGCCTCCCCGCCCACCCTCCCCGGCCTCCCCTCCCACCCTCCCCGGCCGTGGCCGTGGTGTGGGGGGTGGGTCTGGCGAGGCACAAGAGAGGAGTGCTACGGTGTGGGGTGGGGGTGGGGGTACACCAGAGGTCGTCTGGGCGCCCGATAATGTACGGTAGCCTCGCTCTGGGATTTAATATAGGCCGATATACACCTGACAGTGTGAAGAAGAAAGACGGCTCCAGACTTAGTCTAGAGCTAACACCCTCTCTCCCGACTTTTAATATGTGGCGCTTGCTTTATTCCCGGTGTCTCGCGGACTTTACGGCCTCCTCGGCTATCGCTGTGATCGGGCGAGCCTGAGGAGGGTTCAGAGGGACGACCACAGATCACGAGCTGTTTAGAAATGTATAAGGCCGGACCGGGGTGGGTGGGGGGAGGGGAGCAAAGAAATGGTCGGCCGGACAGAACGGGGAGTAACCAGTAGATATTGCGCCAGGCGACATAATACTTATAATAGACACCGTAGGGAAGACGGTCAGCTGGAAGTATGAGAGGCAGCGAGGACAGCTGACCCCGTCACTACACCATAAGGGGTTTCCCGGGTTGTTATCCATGGCTTCAACCATGACGTCTTCCATGGCATCATCCGTGGCGTCAACCATGGCGTCATCCATGGCGCCATCAATGGCGTCATCTTTAGCATTATCTATGGCGTCACCATGGGGTCATCAATGGCGTCATTCATGGGGTCATCCATGGCGTCATCCATGGCGTCAACCATGACGTCTTCCATGGCGTCATTCATGGGGTCATCCATGGCGTCATCCATGGCGTCATCCATGGCCTCATCCATGGCGTCATTTAATGGCGTCATCTTTAGCATTAATCCATGGCGTCAACCATGGCGTCATTCATGGCGTCATCGATGGCCTCAACTATGACATCATTCAATGGTGTCAACCATGGCGTCATCCATGGCGTCATCCATGGCGTCATGCAAGGGGGCATCCATGGCTTCATTCATGGCGTCATCAAGCGCGTCATCCATGGCGTCATCCATGGCGTCACCAAGCCCTTCATCCACCGCGTCATCTACCGCGACATCCATGGCGTCATCCATTACGTCATCCATCGTGGCCGTCAGAGAAACAAAGACATCTTTGGAGAAAGCGAGCAGGAGAGGGCACTGCCACAACAATACATTTCGTGGGTTCTCAGATAGAATATGAACCGTCTTAAGTGAGCTATTTTATTGGTTGCGGAAGCGAGAGATGCAATGTACATCTTCAAAGAACTCTTATTCACGCTACATTTACCAGGTGAGGCTCACCGACCGTACTTTAAGTCAGAGAATACCCGTGTAACAGTTCATTCTTGAAAAGATATGTACTCGGCTTGGGCCTCGTACATTCTTTTTCAAGAATGTACTGTTACATGGGCATTCTCCTTACCGTAATCGATTACATTTACGTATAAGTTAATGTCCGAGGAACACGACATTACCGGATAATAATGGAGTCCGAGGGCAAAGCCCGAGGACCCATTGTTATCCAGTAATGTCGTTTTCCGAGGTCATTAACGTATGTAAAATCCACGTCCTTATGACTCAAACACACTACATTACAGTAAAATAATGTCGTGAGAGAACAATAGAGTGACGTCACCAGTGGATTTTACAATATAATCGCCCCATGCCTGGAGGGCAGATAGGGTGAAGGAAGCCCGGTCAGTGGCCGGAGAGAAAGAGACGGCATGTGTCCTATTACCCCCATCCCCACCAACCTCTCCTCCTGCCCAGCTAGCCCTCTCCCCTTATATTCCATTCCTAACTTGGTCGATCTCAAACCGCTCCTCCATTTCTCCGTCAGCCCCCACTGGTTTGTCCAATCACTTCCATGTCGTTCAGCTGCAGAGTGGATCTGCAAAAACAGCTCGATCTGCCCACCTCATGCAAGCGTACGATGACGGTAAATAGACCGAGCCAGGCTCCGACACTAAGCCCCGCCCACGCTTGAGTTCTTTTTCTTCGGTCGTGAGTATGAAATTGACAATCATAGCTGGTGGTAGGTACAAGTGAGAAGCACTCATCTCTGAAAATGACAACAACGTGACATGCTGCTTTGGTGGCAGACTTGTTTGTCTGACCTAATTCACGTGAAATACAATTATGCACCACATGATTGGATAAAAGCAGCAGTGACGTCAGTGAATGATTGACAGCCTGGATCGGTCTATTGTCGAGGTGAGGAGGCAGAACGAATAATGACTTATTTGACATCCATGACACGTATTTGACATTTGACATTTGCCATTATTTGACAAGTCCACATAGTACGGTGCCCGGTGTAGGACATCGTGATTTTCGTTACAAAAACATAACTCTCTCCAAGGTTACTTTCTATTCTGCAGTTAAATCATTTTTCGGAGCTCCCGTTGCCGTAGCGTTATCGACGGCATATAAATAAATAGGTCACAGGTGCAACCCCCATCTGTCGCTGGGGTGGTTAAGCGCGGTTTATCCTGTGTGCTCAAAGGTGGATCAAAACACCTATCCGTCTGTCCAAATCCGTCTCCGTCGTCGTTTTTTTTTTCTTAATATTTCATTCCAAACTTCGTCGCGGAACGAGTTAATTTTTTACCGCAACAAATTGTCGTTTCTTGATTTTTGTGGGAGACAAAATATCGCGTTTTCGTAAATCGGACACCGTAATTTAGTGACCGGATTAGGCTTGATTCCACGGCTTACACTTGGCCACTGGGGACAAACGCCATTCGTATCACAGTCACATCTCATGAAATAATATTTTTGAGTGACCATAATGACTAGTCTTGCTTACGGAACCCAGCGCCCCCCCCCCCCCACCACCCCGCCGGCCCTCCGTCTGACCTTGTTGGTTACTTCTTGCTAATTGACATTGCTGACTGACATTGATGGATGACCTTGATGATTTTCATTGCTTACTTATCTTGTACCTTGACCTTGCTGCGGCTTTCGGTTTAAATATTGATATTGTGTCTATGACCTCGACTAAAGTCGTCACTCTGGTGGAATGTTTGTGTTTTCCATATCTCATCTACCCCTTACCATCGCTACCTATGGGTCTAATGTTTTCTATATCTCACCTACCCCTACTATCGCTACCAATGGGTCTAGTGTTTTCTATATCTCATCTACCCTCTTATCGGTACGTTCCCGGCAAGTGATTTCTATATCTCGTCTACCCCCTACCATCGCTACCTATGTGTCTAATGTTTTCTATATCTCATCTACCCCTACCATCTCTACCTATGGGTCTAGTGTTTTATATATCTCATCTACCCACTTTCATCAGTACTTAATTCCGTGTTTAGTATTTGCTATATCTCATATACCCCCGTGGATTCGTACGTTCATGCCAAGTTGTTCTATATCTCACCGACCCCCTTCCATCAGTACTTCACGCCACGTGGGTCGGTGGTTCGAGCCCTGCTGTGGCCATGTCTGTGTGGTCGCAAGATAAAGATCCCAAGTCTTTCTTCGTAAAGAGTAGGGGCTTACCCCCGGGGACATGGCTCCACTCTCCCTTCCTTCTCCCATTGACGCGATATGACCAAAAGTGGTAAAAGCGTCCTGAATAACTAACCAACCAACCATCCATCAGTACTTCGGTGTCAAATGGTTTATATATCTCATCTGCCCCCTTTCATCGGTACTTTCCCGGCAGGTGATTTCTATATCTCATCTACCCCTTCCGTCGTTAGCCCTGTGTCGTGTCTATCCAACATCCATCAGTGCTTCGGCGTCATGTGTTTTTTTTTAATATGTCTCATCTGACCCCCGTTCCGTCGGGTCGCCCGTGTCAAGCATTTCGTTTAGTCCTCTCCCCACAGTCGGCGTTCCTCCCTCCCTGGCTCTCCTCCCACCCCCCCCCACCTCTCTCTCTCTCCTACCACCACCCCCCTCTCTGTCTCTCCTCCCACCACCCCCTCTCTCTATCTCTCTCTCTCCTCCCACCACCCTCTCTCTCCCTTTCTCCCTCTGTCCACTTCCGGTTATAAATACATAATTACTAACCACTTGCAATGCTGAGTCAAGTTTCCGCTACCGGAAACCGTTCCTGCATTCTCCCGCCCAGTTCTAAGCACACCCTTTATTCATCCGCACTTCTCCTAGGGAGATGGAACCGGGAAGACAAGAAGATGTGTCTCCTCTCCCCTTCGACAGGCGTGTGAAAATCCCAGCTGGGTGGGGGGGGACCCTGATGCCCCCTTTCTCCCTCCAAGCCCACCCCCCAAACTCCCCTCCCACCCACCCCCCACCCCTGCCCTCCTTTGACCCCCATGATTTGTTTCCTTTTCGCGGGGTTTCCCCCACCCTCCAACCGCCCTCCAGACCTCTGCCCTGGCTGTGTCTGGCAATTACGAGCAAGGGTCATTTAATTCAGGCGAAGCTTTTTTCTCCTCCTGAATTGGTTCCTAACTTTAACAGAAAAATATCTTAGACGCCTTGTCTTGAATTGGATAAATCTTGGCCTTATAAACCAATCCTGCTGCGGGTTAGCTGAATGAAACTCTTTTTCGTTTTAGGGTCTGAAGCGGTAGCTAAATTCAATAGCCTCCCCCCCCCCCGCCCCAACCAGCCCCAGTCTACCGTTAACCACACCGTGGTCCTCTCCTAATACTGTGGGTAACGGTAACCATGGCGTCCTGGAAGTCTGCTCGTAAATTTCAAGTACAATATTTGTTGTAGGGTGCACTGGCGGAATATGGTACAGGAATCTTGATCAATGGCTATCGACGACATTATTAAACAACATAATTAATTAAAAGCAAGGACAATATACCATCAATAAATAAAGTCAAAGCTAGTAGAATATACCATAAATAAATTAATTCAAACCTAGGAAAATATAACGTAATTAAGCAATTAATATTGAGAACAATGTACCCCCAACATTAATTACTAACTGGAAGATACGCCCAAAATAATAAATTAATGACGGTGATCATGTAATATGAATGATCCATTAATAAAGGAAACGGAATACTTTAAAACATACCTTCAGCTGTCACAAATCTAATCATGTGATAACGAAGACAACATATCAAAATAGTAACAGTCCCCCATAAAGATATATCAAATAGATACATGTATACATGCCAAGCTCCCCGCACGGTGGCGCTACGCAAGCTAGCTTTAACCGCTGCTGTCGGCCGGGGGCAAATTTCAAGATTCTTGAAAAACGGTCAAATCATCTGTAATTTCTCGCAACATTATAATTTTCAACAATAAAACATAAAAATAACGAGAATTTTTCCTATCGATTTGCGCAGCGCCGCCCTGGCGAGCGAGTGTGAAAATGCAATGAGGACGTAGGCGACAGTAGAGATATAATAAAGCCCTAGCGGAGTGAGTCGAAGGCAGAGAGTGGTATACATGCACGTACTTTTTATGAAATTTATCGCCTGACACCTTGCAATCGTAATGTTTTTTTTTGCCTTTTCTGCGCATTGTTTAAGGGCAAGTCCTTTAGGGTAGGTGCTCAGCTTGGTAGAGGACGCGGTTGAGAACTATACATTGTTTAAGGGAAGTCCTTAAAGGTAGGTACCCTCAGCCTGGGAGAGAACGCGGTTGTGAACTATACATTGTTTAAGGGAAGTCCTTAAACGTGTTTTATTCCGTTGAAATGGTACATAAAATGAAATGTTGGCATGCTGGAGTTGTATGCTAAAAAGGAAATGCATATCAGGCAAAACCTTGTATAACTACAATACCACAACACCTGTATAGACAGTTCGTTCATTGTCTCAAGAACTCAAGCAAACAATACAAATCGATGTACCGAGGTCCTGTAAATAAACGATCTAATGGTGTGCACCAATAAAAAGAACCAAAATATGTTGAAAATCTTTATTTGAATTGCTGTTAAGATGCACTTTAGATGTGATTGACATATAATTCGCCAACATTTTGAAAGAAAAATACATGTCCTTGTTGAATGGAAAATATATAGCAGCATGGAATTGGCAAGAAGCTTTGGGACATTGGTCCACAATAACTCAATAAAACATGGAAGCCTAGATATAGATTTGGCTTCCCTCAGTTAACTTATTTCAGATGGAAGCGTAATCTCGTTTCCTCAGTATAGTCATTATGGGTTTATCACCTCGGTGAAAGGTAATTCCAGTCGTATCCAACGACTATTCCGGTTCCGGTCCAGAATGGTGAGAATGACACCGGAGCTCTGGCCTCCCTGGATAATGGTAGGTTGCAATGGCTTCAGCTATGGCCAGCTTGGGTAATTGATGGTAAGTGACAATGACCTTAGAGCTATTTGGTCTCGATTTAGTAATTACAAGGACGACTTCAGGACGTATACACGTTGGTCCACTTTTTAAGAAAATCGTGGCGGCGAGCTCGGGAAATGGTTGCCTTAGTTAAAATGGTAGGTCACTGACTGCCAGGCCCTCGGGGGGGGGGGCACTGTTGTACAAGTCTGTTGGGGGGGGGGGGGGGTCCGCGGGTGTCCCTTGATGCCTGGGGGAGCGGACATTTGAGATGAAAAAAAAATATCTCAATAGAGCGGATATTTGTGATGAAAAAGATATCCCAATAGAGCGGACATTTATGATGAAAAAGATACCCCTATAGAGCGGATGTTCTCCCAGGTGGGAGGGGAGGGGGGGGGGGCTGGAAATGTGCGTTCATAGAGCGGCTTCCCGTGCAAAAATGCCCCTTTCCGAGCGGGTTTTGCAGCTATAAAAGCAGCTACCTCTCAACCACGTGTAGTGTAAGCTACTGACAATGACGAGATGTCATGGCTATTTCCAATTGACACTTGTAACGATGACTTCAGGCATAAAGCCTTTAAATCATCATTGATACCTGTAGATCGGCGCTGGCTGGGGTCAGGTGTTCGGCTCACAGACATGCAATTGAGTCCGGTCGATATGATAATGTTCCAAGGGAGATGCGTCTTTGTACTTACTGCGAGAGTCGAGGTTTAAATTCCATTTATTTTTTCGATGCCCTTTGTATGAACAGTTAAGAAAGTTCACAAATGATGAAATTGGTTAAATCCCACAATAAGCAGGACATACTGAATTTATCAATTTATTTATACAAGGCAGAAGATTGCAACTGAAATTGTGTAATCCTGTTACATCGAAATATATTGCAATCTACTAAGCAATTGTAACCATGACCCCATGTATATTGCACTCTACTCAACAATTCTAACCTATGACCCCATGTATATTGCACTCTACTCCAGATTTCTCTATGAGCATTAGTGCTCCACTTACAAAAAGTGACTTCACAATCGTCACCAAAAAAATCCGCGCAGTTGACATGAGGAACATTTGTGTTATTTAACCCTAAACAAAGAGTAGGACAATCACCTCAGAAGACCGTTGTTCCGTTCCAAAAAAGGGGTAAAAAAAAGGAGAAAAAAAGTCAGCAATCTCCGGGTTTTGCGCCCTAGTTACAAGACTGATGACAGCGATCTGAGGACCATTTCCGGTTCAGACAAGGACAGTGACAACGGTCTTAGGCAACACGAGCCCCGTAAGAATACAGATCGTCTTTCGATCGATGGAACTGGCCGCTTTGGCAAATCGATGTCGGTAAAAAGCGGGTGGTCGGGCCCCGAGCGTCGATGGCGTGGGAGGCAGGGACACGGCCTCCCGTCAGCCAGGGTCGGGCTTCCTCTGTTTGCACTCTTTGTACAGCGACCCATTGGAGGGGGGAGGGGGGGAGGGGCGGGGGTGGCTGAGGCGGGGGGGGGGGGGGTTGGTGGGTTGGGGGTGGTTGCTTCCTCTGAGGGGTGTTGAAGGTGATCGGTGTGGGGCGTGGGGGGGGGCTTCCTGAATCAAAGCCCCCTCCCGCACCCCTCCTCTTGCACCCACACCCCGATCCCGCCAACCCATCCTCACATCCCCACCACCACCCCTTCCTCCATGTTCAACCCTAGCGCCTCATCCCACCCACACACCCACACACACACACACACACACACCCATACCCCCCCCACCCCCCACCTACCTCCTACCACCCAATACTTGGACCCTCGTCTCGATGTCAGAAACCGGAGGGCAGGCGCCGGTGAAAGGAAGCTCTGGGTTAGAACTGAGGCTGAGGACCATGGCAACAGGAGGTGGTGGGGGTGGGGGCGGGGAAGGGTAGATGGAAATCTGGATGGGAGCAGCAGGGTGAAGGGGGGAGGGGGGGGGGACATGGATGAGGAACTAGAAATGAGTAGCTGCGTGGGGAAGGCAGCCCTGACGATACTAACCGATATACTTGGAAGAGCGCAAGCAACCCAAAAAAAGTGAGCCAGGTGCAAAAATAAAGCTTAATTCGTCCATTTCTGCGCATTATCCGGAGACATCGAGAATTGGGAATACCCACAAAAAGCCCAGATTCCATTAAATGCGAGACATGTCTCGACAGGTTGGACTGAGATATTAGAGGGGAATGTAAACCCCACGCGTCATGAAAGAAGTAATTCGAAAAGAAAACCGGTCGCGACAAAGATGGACAGTCAGATAAATATTGAACAGCCAGAAGAAAAAGAAAAAAAAGTGTATAAAATTGTACAGAGAAATAGTATTGATCTTGCCTCGCAATATATCCGTCGTAAGATCAAAAATGAAGGTCTATTGAAAACGAGATCATCCGAGTAAGAACTGCTTCACGTACAACTTAAAGAAAGAACAATTCAGAGACCATCCCTTCAGTACAGCAGAAATAAGAACGGACTCGTCCACGCTGACGCCCTTAGCAACCCGTTGTTTATTGAAGCCAACCAATCAGTGACCGGATGTTGACTGGCAGCAAGAACTACGACCCAGTCAGTCATTCGGAAAACAGATGCCGACGAGGTTACCTCCTCCGCCTCCCCACCGCCTCCGTTATAATGTGTTTTTATACTGAATATCGGTTTTAATCAATACGCAATGAATTATTACACTGATCAGTAAAGTATACACTCTACCACAATCTACGCCAGGGTTTGTATAATATAATGGCCCCATTGGCGTGCCATCACTTGTATTTGTCTCGTTCTGGTTACAGCGCGTTGTTTACTTCCTGTTTGGTTGCCATCTTGATTGTTTAGTGTTAATTAAATAAAGTATTATATGAAAACTGAAGTCTCCGTCCTTTAGTAGCTGTAGCGTTAAACCGACGTTACTACGGTGTTTGTGGACTCCCGTATAGCAGACTGATGTAGGCCTATAATTATCTAATCAACTGAATATTTAAGGATATAGATGACCGCTGTTCCTCCTCATTTTGCTGAACACCGTTTGTAAATATGTTATCGTGCTGTCGATACCTCCAGCTTTCATTTAAATAGAAAGCGAAATAACCAGAAAAGAAAATGACGGTGGCTCGCATAATAGGCCATCATAGCGACCAGACTGAGTTTTAATGATCATATGGTATCTTTTTCACTCGGGTAATACATCTCTCTTTCCAATTCCATATACAGTGTTCTGTTTTATTGCCAGGGAACAAGCAGCGGGCGAGCCAGCTTATCATTATAAACTCATAACGAGATGCATAACCGTTAATTACGGAATCCCAGGAGGCTCACACATTTTTTAGAATAAATTTGAACAAAAACTTTTTAAGTGAAATTGAAAATAGAAATTATTTTTCAGATTATATTTGAAAGAAAGAGAATTTTTTAAGTGAAATTGAATATATATATTTTTGTTTACATTGATTTCAAAGTGGAAATAAACATAAAAATGAAAGAAAAATCTACGGGTAAAGGTCACAATGTGAAAATCAAAATGGATTCGCGACATCCCGCGAAAGTGAAAATGAAAATGAAATTTAAAAGTACTTTTTCCTGGATAAAATTAATTAGTACTAATATCTTTGACAAGATTTACAAAGATTTAAAATTCCAATATTCGTTCAACTTCAAACTTCAACAGCAACATGATATTTTCTTCGCATTGAATCATTCCCAAGTCATACTCCTTTCCATCTATGTTTTTGAATCGATCGAGGGTAAATATATGAAACGATTCACATGACCGCTTTGTCCTTTTTGCATATTGTTAAGCAGATTTAAAATTCCAATATTCGCCTTCTCATTAGACTAATACAACTGAGAGGATAATTGTAACATATTACTTAACAAATCATTAAGAATGCTCACCGTACTAAGTTACTTCAAAGCAGTCTCCAACAGTACAATTCGCTCCTCACCCTTTGCCGCACTCTGCTAGACCTTGCAAACCTTGCAAAGTACTGATACAATCGCGTTCGACCTTGACATTGGCAACACGAGAGTACCGCGAGATCTCGCGAGAATTTATCCAGGAAAAAGTAATTTTAAATTTCATTTCAATTTTTTAATTTTCGCGGCATCTCGCGAGAAGTGATTTCAGAAGAATCAATTTCAGTCTCACTTTTATTTTCAAATCCATTTTGATTTTGATTCCCACTCTAAAATGACTGTAAAAAAAAATTAACTTTCAATTTCACTTAAAAAAATTATCTTATAAATTATCTTTTATTTCAAATTTAATCTAAAAAAAAGTTTTATTTTCAATTTCACTTCAAAAGTCTTTTTTGCTTAATCTCAACAATGTGTGAGCCTCCTGGGATTCCGTAGTTAATGCTGATGTGCGCTTATATTATATACATGTATACCACATATCCTGATGGACCATGTTTGGGTGAACCATTGTTGTAGAATAGCTCACGTTGGACTTATTTACTGCAATAATCCACAGCGTGGTCTTTAACATGGAAGACGGCCAATAAAGAAAGTAGTTTAGGGTTATGTCACTAATCAATGGCGGGGTGACTACCCCGTGGGGGGGGGGGTCACTACATTACTACAGTAGTGGGGATGTGCCGCTCCTGCCAGAGAGAATGCGCGATTTTGCGGTCATTGAGAGGGCATGTTATTGTTAAAAAAGGCATATGAAATACTCATTGACAACAATTTGTGGTTAAAAAAGGCATCTAAAATAGACACATCCAGAAATTTGTGGTTGAAAAGAGAATATAAAGAAGACACTCATGACAAAGCGTCTAGAGGTAACTTATTTGAACACTGTCGATACTAACTGGACTATACACTGCAATTTTGTATAAAAAAAAACTCTCAGATGGGCACATCGAGAGAAATTGTACATTTATTCCGGGGGGGGGGGGGGAGGGGGTGGGGGTGACTAAAACTACTTCGATGAAGAGAAGTTTACAATCAAAAAGCAGATATTACTACCTCGAAAGTGAAGGTTGAGGGCTCCCAGGATCAGAGGGTGTCAGAGTGACTTAAATTCTCTTGCAAAGACTCCATGCATTTATGCTTTGAACTGTATTATACGGCATACTCACTACCAGTGGCGGAACCAGAAGTGTAAGCAGGGGTGGTGGGGGGGGGGGCACTATGTATTTACGAACTATCTAGGCGCGGACCCAGTGTGAAACTTGCGACCGGGGGCGGCGGTGGTACTGGTGGGGTTGTGCCCCCTGTGAGGAAGCACTTTTTTTCGTCTATTTTCAAGCGAAAGGGGTGGGTTGGGGGGGTAATGACGCTGTGCTCCCCCCCGCCCCCCTCCTCCACCCCTGGATTCGCCACTGATCACGAATAGATTATATATTGGCCAAAGACCATATGCATATGGAATTAGTTAGCGTAGGAGATGGGTTTATCTTGAGCAGCACAAGTCTCCTATATATGCCCATCCATACTATCCTGCCCGAGCCTTTAGGCGATGATCGGAAAGAAGATGGGTTTGCTGGGACAAATCCATCTCGCACGAGAAGCCATGTCACATGGAATTTCTCTCACAAACCTTAGTCAAATTTAATAAATGGGAGTTGACAATCAAAACTTTTTTTATTCCAAAATGCCCAGTTGCGGAGCGCGAGGTGGGTATATCCCGGATATAGTGTCACACTGGGCCGCAGCCAAGTGAGGGCGAGAAACGGTTTTAAGACATGTTTACCTAAACCTGGAGAAATCAGGGAGTGTTGGAACAGAGACGGCGGTGTGGGTGGGTGGAGAAATCAGGGAGTGTTGAAACAGAGACGGCGGTGTGGGTGGGTGGAGAAATCAGGGAGTGTTGAAACAGAGCCGGCGGTGTGGGTGGGTGGAGAAATCAGGGAGTGTTGAAACAGAGACGGCGATGTGGGTGGGTGGAGAAATCAGGGAGTGTTGAAACAGAGACGGCCGTGTGGGTGGGTGGAGAAATCAGGGAGTGTTGAAACAGAGACGGCCGTGTGGGTGGGTGGAGAAATCAGGGAGTGTTGAAACAGAGACGGCGGTGTGGGTGGGTGGAGAAATCAGGGAGTGTTGAAACAGAGACGGCGGTGTGGGTGTGTGGAGAAATCAGGGAGTGTTGAAACAGAGACGGCGGTGTATACCAATGTATGTGCCAATGTACCAATGCACCAGTTTACTACTGTACCTGTGTACCACTGTACCAATGTATCAATGTATCAATGTACCAATATGCCAAAGTACCAATAGGCCAAAGTACCAATATACCAGAGTATCACCATACCATAATATCAATGTACCAGTGCACCAATGTAACAATGTACCAGTGTACCAATGTACCAATGTACCAGTGTACCAATGTACCAATACACCAATGTACTAGTGTATCAATGTACCAATATGCCAAAGTACCAATAGGCCAAAGTACCAATATGCCAAAGTACCAATAGGCCAAAGTACCAATATACCAGAGTATCACCATACCATAATATCAATGTACCAGTGCACCAATGTACCAATGTACCAGTGTACCAATGTACCAATACACCAATGTACTAGTGTACCAATGTACCAATACACCAATGTGCCAGTGTGCTAATGTACCAATGTACCAATTTACCAGTGTACCACTGTACCAATGTACCAATGTACCAATGTACCAATGTACCAATATACCAATGTACCAATGCACCCATATACCAATGTACCAATGTTCCAATGTTCCAATGTACCAATACACCAATGTACCAATGTATCAATACACCAATGTACCAGTGTACCAATGTACCAGTGTACCAATGTACCAGTGTACCAATGTACCAGTGTACCAATGTACCAGTGTACCAATACACCAATGTACCAATGTACCAATGTACCAGTGTACCAATACACCAATACACCAATACACCAGTGTACCAGTGTACTAATGTACCAATGTACCAATGCACCAGATCGTCTTACAGGACGTGCCGGGGGCAGACGCTGCCATAAATGGCCGCCATATCGCATACATCTATTGCCGTCTGAAGGCAATGCGGAAGGTGGGGGCGGTGGAGGGGTGGAGGGGTGGAGAGGAAGCTGCCTCCAAGGCCACAGGCTACCAACGGACCTACTTACGCATGCGGAGGATGACCTAACGACTATCTTCTCGCATGATGGCAAAGTGGCAGTCTGCTCAGACACCGGATGACCTCCCAGAGCTGGGTATGAATACAGTCTGCCGCGCGGATCGACCTACTGGAAGCCCACATCTCATTGTCCGCTCACTTAGTCGCAGCTCTCTCCTCGCATTTAAACTTCACCTGCACCCCTCGATAACCATATTGACTCCTGGAAAGTCAATAATCCGTTGGGGTGGTTCGGGTAAGCGTTTGAGGCGTACTGTGCGGCACGACAGAGAATTCAACATGTCACCGGCACCTGGGGACTATATATTTGTTAAACCACGCGCTGTGGTTTCTATCTCTATGCTGCATATTAATATAAGTGCAGAAAACCTAGAATGGGCGCCAATTTCAGTAGAGATATAGCACACAAGTGAATCCCCAATTTTTGCAATGATCCGTTTAGGTCTGGAAGACAAATTTGCAGTGTATCATTTGGTATGTAGCAGTGTCATCAATGTCTATATAATGAAATAGTCTCGGTACTTTCTCGGAGACAGGCTAGCTGCTTGGTCATTAGACGTGGAGTTCATGAAAGTGATCCTAATTTATCGATTCATTTGGTTCATGCCAGTATTTCATTATAACTGGTACTTGAAGGGAATAAATAAAGTTAGAGATCTTATCGGTGCGCAATGTCAGTTTTTAACTGCATCTGGTTTTTGTGTTAAATGTAGTTTAAAACTTTTTGGAATATTACAGCCTATGTCATGCCATACCGTATGCGTGGAAAAGATCATCGTTAATTCAAGACTGCAGTCAAGATATTACAGTGTCAGATCTGATATCTTTACCCAGCAAAGCGACATATATGTATCTTATCCCACCCACCACTTACACCACTTATCTGTTTTATTTGTATTTGTGTGTAGCTAGTACCTACCGCCTCGTACGTGCCTGTAACTGATGTACCCACTTTTTTTCAAAGCAATAAAAAATGGGCTATCTTTATCCTTCGCTTGAATATATCAAACGTAGGCGACTCTTTAATTTTAGGATCCAAGGAGTTCCAATTATGGGGGGCGTACCAGAAGAAAGACTGCTCGATATAGGTTTTGTTCGTCTTCGGGATGGCAAGATCGTGCGTTTCTAAGCGATTCCTATAGGCTCATCATTGGCCGTCGAGCGAGGGGAGAGCCCCTCTTTTAAGCTCAATCAAAGCGATCTCCGTCAGATCTGAGGGCACCCTTTTTGAAGCTGGATGAACTGGATGAACTAAATTCAGCCGTTCGATCGTCGTCTTTAGGAATGGAATGGAATGTTGGTGTTTTAGGCCACTTTTGTGCACATACAGGCTAAATTGGGCCAAGGAACCTCCCGAGACGATGAAGGATGAAGGAATGAAACATGCCCCAGATTAGGTGCCCGAGCCCGGATTCGAACCCAGGACCTATTGATCTGCGGTCTAGTGCGCTAACCACTACACCAGGGAGGCCCCCTTCGTCGTCTTTAGGTTAAATTGTTATGATATTTCACACCGATAAAAGAAACTGAACTGAAAAAATTGGAAGTAGATCGTTTTGAAAGATGTCAGGCTGGTTGGGCTGGTCTGGCTGGTCTGATTGGTCTGGCTGGTCTGACTGATCTGGCTGGTCTGGCTGGTCTGACTGGTCTGGCTGGTCTGACTGGTCTGATTGGTCTGGCTGGTCTGACTGGTCTGACTGGTCTGGCTGGTCTAACTGGTCTGACTGGTCTGACTGGTCTGACTGGTCTGACTGGTCTGACTGGTCTGACTGGTCTGACTGGTCTGACTGGTCTGGCTGGTCTGACTGGTCTGGCTGGTCTAACTGGTCTGGCTGGTCTGACTGGTCTGGCTGGTCTGGCTGGTCTGACTGGTCTGACTGGGCTGGCTGGTCTGATTGGACTGACTGGTCTGGCTGGTCTGACTGGTCTGGCTGGTCTGATTGGACTGACTGGTCTGGCTGGTCTGACTGGTCTGATTGGACTGACTTGTCTGACTGGTCTAACTGGTCTGGCTGGTCTGACTGGTCTGGTTGGTCTGATTGGACTGACTGGTCTGGCTGGTCTGGCTGGTCTAATTGGACTGACTTGTCTGGCTGGTCTAACTGGTCTGGCTGGTCTGACTGGTCTGGCTGGTCTAACTGGTCTGGCTGGTCTGACTGGTTTGACTGGTCTGGCTGGTCTAACTGGTCTGACTGGTCTGACTGGTCTGACTGGTCTGACTGATCTGACTGATCTGACTAGACTGGCTGGTCAGGCTGGTCTGACTGGTCTGGCTGGTCTGATTGGCCTGAATGGTCTGAATGGTCTGACTAATCTGACTTGTCTCGCTGGTCTGGCTGGTCTGATTGGACTGACTGGTCTGGCTGGTCTGGTTGGTCTGATTGGACTGACTTCTCTGACTGGTCTGACTGGTCTGGCTGGTCTGACTGGTCTGACTGGTCTGGTTGGTCTTGCTGGTCTGACTGGTCTGGCTGGTCTGGTTGGTCTTTCTGGTCTGACTGGTCTGGCTGGTCTGTCTGGTCTGGCTGGTCTGGCTGGTCCGACTGGTCTGGTTGGTCTTGCTAGTCTGACTGGTCTGGCTGGTCTGACTGGTCTGACTGGTCTGACTGGCCTGGCTGGTCAGGCTGGTCTGGTTGGTCTTGCTGGTCTGACTGGTCTGGCTGGTCTGGTTGGTCTGGCTGGTCTGACTGGTCTGGCTGGTCTGACTGGTCTGGCTGGTCTGACTGGTCTGGTTGGTCTGATTGGACTGACTTCTCTGACTGGTCTGACTGGTCTGGCTGGTCTGACTGGTCTGACTGGTCTGGTTGGTCTTGCTGGTCTGACTGGTCTGGCTGGTCTGGTTGGTCTTTCTGGTCTGACTGGTCTGGCTGGTCTGGCTGGTCTGGCTGGTCCGACTGGTCTGGTTGGTCTTGCTGGTCTGACTGGTCTGGCTGGTCTGGCTGGTCTGACTGGTCTGACTGGTTTGACTGGTCTGGCTGGTCTAACTGGTCTGACTGGTCTGACTGGTCTGACTGGTCTGACTGATCTGACTGATCTGACTAGACTGGCTGGTCAGGCTGGTCTGACTGGCCTGGCTGGTCTGATTGGCCTGAATGGTCTGAATGGTCTGACTAATCTGACTTGTCTCGCTGGTCTGGCTGGTCTGATTGGACTGACTGGTCTGGCTGGTCTGGTTGGTCTGATTGGACTGACTTCTCTGACTGGTCTGACTGGTCTGGCTGGTCTGACTGGTCTGACTGGTCTGGTTGGTCTTGCTGGTCTGACTGGTCTGGCTGGTTTGGTTGGTCTTTCTGGTCTGACTGGTCTGGCTGATCTGTCTGGTCTGGCTGGTCTGGCTGGTCCGACTGGTCTGGTTGGTCTTGCTGGTCTGACTGGTCTGGCTGGTCTGGCTGGTCTGACTGGTCTGACTGGTCTGACTGGCCTGGCTGGTCAGGCTGGTCTGGTTGGTCTTGCTGGTCTGACTGGTCTGGCTGGTCTGGTTGGTCTGGCTGGTCTGACTGGTCTGGCTGGTCTGACTGGTCTGGCTGGTCTGATTGGTCTGACTGGTCTGGCTGATCTGACTGGTCTGACTGGTCTGGCTGGTCAGGCTGGTCTGGTTGGTCTTGCTGGTCTAACTGGTCTGGCTGGTCTGACTGGTCTGACTGCTCTGGCTGGTCTGACTGGTCTGACTGGTCTGACTGGCCTGGCTGGTCTTGCTGGTCTAACTGGTCTGGCTGGTCTGATTGGTCTGACTGGTGTGGCTGGTCTGACTGGTCTGGCTGGTCTGACTGGTCTGGCTGGTCAGGCTGGTCTGGCTGGTCTGGCTGGTCTGACTGGTCAGACTGGTCAGACTGGTCTGACTGGTCAGACTGGTCTGACTGGTCTGACTGGTCTGACTGGTCTGACTGGCCTGGCTGGTCAGGCTGGTCTGGTTGGTCTTGCTGGTCTAACTGGTCTGGCTGGTCTGACTGGTCTGGCTGGTCTGGCTGGTCTGGTTGGTCTGGCTGGTCTAACTGGTCTGGCTGGTCTGACTGGTCTGGCTGGTCTGGCTGGTCTGACTGGTTTGGCTGGTCTGGCTGGTCAGGCTGGTCTGGTTGGTCTTGCTGGTCTGACTGGTCTAGCTGGTCTGGCTGGTCTGGCTGGTCTGACTGGTCTGACTGGTCTGACTGGCCTGGCTGGTCTGACTGGTCTGGCTGGTCAGGCTGGTCTGACTGGTCTGACTGGTCTGGCTGGTCTGACTGGTCTGATTTGTCTGACTGGTCAGGCTGGTCTGACTGGTCTGACTGGTCTGACTGGCCTGGCTGGTCAGGCTGGTCTGAATGGTCTTGCTGGTCTGACTGGTCTGGCTGGTCTGGCTGGTCTGGCTGGTCTGACTGGTCAGGCTGGTCTGACTGGTCTGACTGGTCTGGCTGGTCTGACTGGTCTGACTGGTCTGACTGGTCTGACTGGTCTGACTGGTCTGGCTGGTCCGACTGGTCTGGCTGGTCTGACTGGTCTGACTGGTCTGACTGGTCTGACTGGTCTGGCTGGTCCGACTGGTCTGGCTGGTCTGACTGGTCTGACTGGTCTGACTGGTCTGACTGGTCTGGCTGGTCTGACTGGTCTGGCTGGTCTGACTGGTCTGACTGGTCTGACTGGTCTGACTGGTCTGACTGGTCTGACTGGTCTGGCTGGTCCGACTGGTCTGGCTGGTCTGACTGGTCTGACTGGTCTGACTGGTCTGACTGGTCTGGCTGGTTCGACTGGTCTGGCTGGTCTGGCTGGTCTGACTGGTCTGACTGGTCTGACTGGTCAGGCTGGTCTGACTGGTCTGACTGGTCTGACTGGTCTGACTGGTCTGACTGGTCTGGCTGGTCCGACTGGTCTGGCTGGTCTGACTGGTCTGACTGGTCTGACTGGTCTGGCTGGTCCGACTGGTCTGGCTGGTCTGACTGGTCTGGCTGGTCTGGCTGGTCTGGTTGCTCTGACTGCTCTGAATGATCTGACTGGTCACGTGACATTTCTGAGAGGAACACTGGGACAAGGTCCGGCATGGCATTCGCAGCTTTACCTCCACACTCCCCGTAAGCTTGAATGACGGCTTGCATCAATGGCGTGAACTGGGTTAAGCTGTGAATGAGTCCGGTATCACATCTTGTCCCCCGGTGTGAGTAGCTAGGGCGGGCCAGGTGCGAGCTGCAGTCGTCGGCCCCGATAATCTACGGGAGGCGACGCGGCGACACGGCGAAGCCGGAAGCCGGGATATGCGATTGTCTTGTTCCGACCTTTTCCGGGTGTCGGCCCACTTCCGTGGGAGGTTGGGGGAGACTGTCCACCGCAGCGCTACCTGGCGGGTATGATTAGCGTGGGAACGGAGAGTGGGTGTGAGGGCTGTGTGGGAGCGTGGGCATAGGGGGAGGGGAGAGAGGGGTGGGGGGGGGATACGGCAATGGGTTGGGTAGGGGGTGGGGGGTGTCAGGAAATTGTAGGTGAAAGAAGTATTACGGCGCGTGCCAAACAAGGCAAGAACTAGACTTTGAAAACTTGAATGGGCTTTGCGGCCATCTGGCGGCTAATACCGTAACTGGGTCCTTTCATTGAGGTGATAGTTTTAAATGAAAGACAACACCCCGTTTTCATTGTCTCGTGAAGAGAGACGACGACCAGGAATGTATGAATGGACCTATCACAACCGCTTTACATTTCCAAACACTTGAAAAGACACGCAACTGATGATAATGCGAAGGTTTATCGGAACAGCTACAAAATATGTATTGATAATGAAACGTTTTATTTAACCATCACAACCTGCATAGATTTCTGAACACTTGAAATGACACGCAATTGATGACGCTGTGAATGTTCTGATAGACAAATAAAGGAAACGCAATATTCAGGGAATCTCATATCGAGATGGGTTTTTTTAACGGTATAATAGTGCGTTATATCTTCGCGCGTGTCTTCCGTGATAATTAAAGGCCCGACACGACTTCCGGTGGCAGGAAGGGTCACGTGACGTCAGTAGGGTACCACGCTGGCGGGAGGACACGCCACCTACCGGGATATCTGAGGGAGAAAAAACCCTCACAAGGCGCGTCACCTTCCAACGCTGGTTCCCCATCAAAGTGACGGACCCTCCCCTGGGGCGGTCTTTGTTCTCCACACAGACACTTGGGAGACCCACAAGTCAGTCACTAAATGTATTTTGGTCAACGCCGACGAGAATGAGGAGACACGCGTCTTGATTGCGTGGAAGCGTTTTCTTTTTCAATGCAAGCTTCTCGGTCAACCTGCATGAAAAATAGTAACGCTAAGCAAAGATGAAACTCGTGGTTAGCATGTCCAGCGGGCATTGCAGCAATCATCACTTAAATGACAACAACGAATAGTTCCTCGTCGTACCGCTCGAGGGCGTAATGCCAATTTTATTTGGACTTAACGTCGTCTTAATAAGTGTTTTTATCAAAAGTGGAATTCTGAGAATGTTGATGTTGCCGCTCGTTTGGTGATCGTGTGTAACCCTATGGGGGTGGAAACATGAGAGATAATTTTATATAATGAAGGTCACGTGACAGTACGGTGCCCGGTTTAGGACATCGCGATATTTTTTTTACAAAATAAATAACTAAGTTCTAAATTCTCTTGGAGCTCGACTTTTCTTTTAAAAAAAACAAACAAACTGCGGAACGAGTTTATTTTTTTCTAAACAAAATTAAGTCGTTCCAAACCAGGAGTTGCATCCCGAGTTTTTTTTCTGGGCTGAACGGGGGTGAGCATGGGAAGGGATTGAGGGGCGATGGGGCCTACTACATATAGTTAGGTGTACTTTGCCGCCCTAATGACCGTTTTTTTCGCCTGTTTCTCTCTTTCCTCGGTGCAGTGACCTACATTTTCTCTCAATGTGGCCACCTGAGACTGAAACTTTCCATTTGCAATGACAGAGAAATGTCCCATATTCTCCTCACATGCACGACTTCGCAATTATTCGCCATCTTGGAAAAAAACGTGACTGGTGCAAAGAGTTCTGGGAAATATTGTGGTGTTATCTTGATTTTTTTCTATGGCGATAAATGCTATATTTACAGGGTATTGGCAAGGTATGTATAAAATTAATGAGTATGTCTAAGTTACATCTAGATTCCGTAACTTTTCCGTTACATAGATGACAGTATTGCATGTTTAAGTGTCTACAAAATACGTTGTCATGCGATGATGCCATCTTGACATCCCGCTAAGACCAAAATAATACCCAGAATGCATTGCACATGCAGTGGCGTTGCATAACTCTGATTTTTGAATTTGGATGCCATTTTTTTCACCAAAATATGGTCTCTCCCTGACCATAAATCGCGAACTTTTCTCTCACTCTCCAAATGCCATGGGCGGCACACCCTCGACCACTGCCATAAGGTAGTGCCTCCCCTCCCCCATTCCCTGGGGAAGGCTCGATTCTTACGTTACACTGCTGCATATGGTTAACCAGCTACGAAATCAGCCACGTGCAAACAACGGGAGAGTGTCTACACAGTGATCCGGTCATAGCGTGAAAAAATTTGGAATGACTTTTTTTGGGGGGAAAAAAAAACTTGTTCCGCGACAAAATTTTAAATGAGATTATTTTTTGGAAAAAAAAAAAATCGTGCTCCAAAAGAATAAGCAAAATAAATCGTACTCCAAAAGAATTTGGAACGACTTTATTTGTTTGGAAAAAAAATTAACTCGTTTCGCGACCAAGTTTGGAACGATTTTTTTTTATATACGATTTGTTCTTTACGCCACCTTAGTGCACACATGTGACAAACCGTGCCAAACAACCCCAGAGACAGATGGGGGTTGCACATGCAACGTACTATTATGCAGTCGATAACGCTACGACAACGGGGTCTTCGGAACAAAAATAACTCGGGAATCGAAACTGAGCTTGAAACGAGAGAATTTGGAACGACTTATTTTTTTGTAAAAAAAAATATCACGATGTCGTAAACCGGGCACCGTATAGTGATAGAACAAATACGTGGAATCGTTACAGCCCCTGGCGAACGTCTTTATAGCTGCAGAATGTATTAGCAGCTATATAACATTTTAAAAACATAAATTCAAAATAACGTTAGTTGTTGAAAACAAATTGTGTTGTTGATAAAATGTTAGTTGAGGAAAAAACGATGCTATTACAAATAGGTCCTTCTTATTATAAGTTTTGTCCTTATTAACAAACAATGAAGAGGTATGTAACTGTTACTTGTACTGTAAATGCAACGTCACTCGTACCTGAAAGTAAAGTATCCACTCGAAAATGACATTGTGGGTGGATTTCCCCCAGCATCGCAAAGTGTACAAAGTGTTTTTTCGCGAATCATATCGTTCAAGGATGTATGGTACGGCTTATTCTTTCTTTTCACACCGTGTGAAGAGTATGATAATTATATTGAGCTCAAAATAGAAAAAAAAATACATATCGCCATGCTCGTTAAAGAGCCAAAAACATTTTAATGAGAGGCCCCTTCTCAGTTTCGCCATATTTTTAACGTGTTTTAATGGGATCTTGGATTACACGTGATGAGTTGGAGGCCAAAAACAAGCTGTTAGTAGATCTACATGTCCGTAATTGTACATACTTGGTAGTCATATGTCTATAGAACAGAGTCATGGAAAAATAGATCCCCCACCATGCTTAGTTTTACACAGCGCTGTCTGCATCACGAGTAATCAACATTCTCATGCTACAATTCTATGTTTAATCTTCTTTTAGGAGTCTTTAGCTTGAAATAACTTCTTAACCTAGAAAAAGAAGTAGACTTCGTTGATACCATCAGACCACATGAAAGGACAACACCTGATTTATTCAACATCTTTACCTGGTTTACCTGTGTTTTTTTCCCTTTCCTCTGGTGTCGTCTTGTTAGGACGAGAGGCGATGGCGGTAGGATGTGGGGGTGGGGGATGGGGGTGTTAAAAGGGCGCTGGCCATGTACGGGAGAGACTGACCACACAAGAAGACTGCCCCGTGGGCGGACCGGTGGGCACTTCGATCTAAGGTTTCCGGGGAGGCAGAGCTGAACAAACATGTCTCGGTCTATAGGCGGAGATGTGACATTTGCAAAGGTAAGGCGTTCCGCGTTACAAAGATACTCCGCTGGTTTCTCTTCCGCGCTCACTTAATGTAAGACATCAGTCCGGTATCTGTGTTGTCTGACGTGGACTGGTGCAAGGGACTACCCCATCCCCCCACCGCCTTACTCCGCCCCCCCCACCACACACCCCACAAGACAAGGCATGGCGGGTGGTGGGGTGGCATTCTGCGCGGGGTGGAGGAAGGGGTGGGGGGGGGGGGGGTGGAGAGGCGGTGTTCAGGGGAAGTCCTCACTTGACGCCAGAGCGTAAAAACCCATTTATCAGTTGGGCGGTGGGGGGCTGGCCAGGGGGGGGGGGGGGGGGCTGGGGGTGACAGGGTAATTCCAAGACAGACTCCTAGTAAGAATCACATCCTCCCCCACGCCCCACCACCACTCCCTCTCTCTCTATTAAACTCTACGCCGCCCTATATCTTAACAATAAAAAAGTGACGTAAAAATGCGGATGCCGATACTTTAAACAGAGACCACCGAAAGGGATTCTAGTCCATTTCCAACAATAAATCCACTTACCCCGTCCCCGAGTACCCGAATTCTTGCCGTGGTAAAAAAACGCTGTTGACGACGTCAATGACGTGCTCCTCTAATGACGTTACTTCAGCACTCTCCCCTCGCAGAGGCCAGAGGGGGCGGGGGGGGGGGGGGGGGGGGTGAGGCGGGGGCGTATTCAGCCGGCATGATAAGACTTCAGGCTCCATGTCTAGCGCTAGACATCTCATAAAATCAAAATATGAGAAAAAAAAGAATTAATCAAGCGGACGGTAGGCATATATCTTCATATGTTTGGTGCAATATCACTCTGGCGTCTGCGTCATTCAGTGCAAAAATGAAAGATGGACCTAGATTTTAATCAACGCAACTACATGTGGCTGGGTGGTAGGAACATTCTTGAAAAGAAGTGGCCTTTGTGTGTGTATGCCTCATGCGAAGTAATAACATTGTTAAATACATTACTTAAAGTACATTTAGATAGGATCTTGTCATTCAATAGAAGGGAATGAAACACTTGCTGAGAAAGCACTTAACGCATTACTTAAAAGATATTGCAATTTCAATAGAAGGAGATGAAACACTTGGAGAGATAGCACTTAAAGCATTGAAATATATTCCTATTTCAATAGAAGAGGGTGAAATCATTGGCGAGATAGCATTGAAAGCATTAAAAGATATTCCCATTTCAATAGAAGAGGATGAAACATAGCACTTAAAGCATTGAAATATTTTCCTATTCCAATAAAAGGGGATGAAACACTTAGATAGCACTTAAAGTAGTAAAAGATATTCCCAATTCAATAGAAGGGGATGAAACATAGCACTTAAAGCATTAAAATATATTCCTATTTCAATAGAAGGGGATGAAACACTTAGATAGCACTTAAAGTATTAAAAGATATTCCCATTTCAATAGAAGAGGATGAAACATAGCACTTAAAGCATTGAAATATTTTCCTATTCCAATAAGAGGGGATGAAACACTTAGATAGCACTTAAAGTATTAAAAGATATTCCCAATTCAATAGAAAGGGATGAAACATAGCACTTAAAGCATTAAAATATATTCCCATTTCAATAGAAGGGGATGAAACACTTGGAGAGATAGCACTGAAAGCATAAAAATATTCCAATTTCAATAGGAGGGAATGAAACACTTGGAGAGATAGCACTGAAAGCATAAAAATATTCCCATTTCAATAGGAGGGAATAAAACACTTCGAGTGATAACACTTAAAGCATTAAAACATATTTCTATTTCAATAGAAGGGGATGAAACACTTTGAGAGATAGCACTTAAAGGATTAAAAGTTATTCATATTTCGATAGAAATGGATGAAACACGAAAATGGATGAAGCATGATGGGGAATCCGTACCGCCGATTTGCAAAATTGAAGCCAAGATCTTAAAAGAAATCATCGGAGCTTCCATCAAGATTGTAGGACACGTGACTGCATGACATCCAGAATCCTGACGTGTTAGGCGATCCCGAGGCCAGTGTGGAGCCAGAAGGCCATTCATGCGCACAATCTCCGGGCACTCTACACACTTGGCTCGGCAGCTACGCCGGAAGTGACGTAAAAAGGCCACAGAACATGAACCGAAAGAAGGCGAAGCAAAAACTTGTAGTAATACAATCATGCGCTCACGCCGCCTGTCGGGGGTGAGGGATTTTTAGCGGTCTGTCCAATCTCCAGTACAGAGTAGGCTAGCTTGCAAGCTTCCCGAAGATTAAACTCGGACAGCTCTGAGCAGACGCTGTTGTGACAGCTATAGGTCTATAAAGTCTCGTTCGATTAAACTTCCGGTTTACTCATTTTGGGGACAAAGAAACGAAGCACGTGTTCGGAACGAGTTTAGAATCTCTGCGCACACTGGTATCCTGACTATCTCTGACGTAGGCATGACGTGTATGTTACGCAAAGAGAGAGACTGGGAACCAGACTACCTGCGCAAAAGCCAGGCGTCGAGGGGTGGGTCCATTGCGGAAAGCCTAGCGCTATGATTAAGAATATTTAGGAAATATAGCTTCACAAAACGGATAGATGACATATTTTTTATTCGTTTGCGCCATCACAATGACGAATATTTGTTACGACGGGACAATAAGACTGAGAAACTAACGTTTTTTTGTATTTCCTACGAAAACGAGGCATTATGACGTCACACGGAATCTCCCCGGTGACAACGTTGGCGCAACGCTTTAAACAGAAAACTTACAAAAATGAAGAAACTTGGTCTTTTCGTGATCCAAAAGTGATACGAAAACATCCAACTGGTCTTATTTTATCTTTACCATGTGGTTTAATGACGCACCCCTGTGTTGTTACTTCATGCACTGCACATTTTGACAGCGGAATGGTTAAGTCGCTCACTTGCTCTCGCAATTTTTGTTACCGCGGAGGCACGCAAAACTCTCTCTGTGACGTCACTCTCTGTTTGGTGAACTTGCGAAAGCCCGGGAGCAGGGCTAAATTTAGAACGTTATTTTTAGCTTTCGAGTGTTTTGAAGACGGATTTTTCCTTGTATATTCCCAAAGTTCTGCGCTTCATCGCCTCCAAATATTTTAACGTATATCTTCCATAGTCATGTTTAGTGAAATGGTACTCATAGTCTTTAGAATAAACCTGGAAAGAAATTGACTTCTAGCTGCCTATACTTCAACATGGAGCACGTGTGTTCGTTTGTCCCCAAAACTGAAGTCTCGCGGCCCGATCGCGAGAACTGTATAGCCCTATAGCTGCAGGGTGTAACCACGGGAAAAAAAACTTGGGTGACGCATTATGAGCGTGTTGCGTAATTGCAGTAGTATCTACAATGCCTTCGAGACAAAGACATTTTTGTGTTTTTTTCTCTTATGTTGAGATGCGGACACAGTTTTTGGGATTGGACGTGTATTCTCACGAAATACGACGGATTTTATTGATTTTTTACAGATTGTTATTTCTTAATTAACACCAACGCGGTGTTTGTTTGCGCAAGATCATATTTTAGTTGTGGCTTACTACTTAGGCGCTATATGATGAAACAATTTCGGGGTTTTTCGCCTTATCTATTCTAAGTATCAGTTTATGTAGGGACGATTCTGGGAATTTGAGAAAGGTAGATGGATTACTGAACACTTGCGACCAAAAGGGGGGGGGGGTGCGGGTGAAAAAGACAGAGAGGAGGGGAGGGATTCACCAGACCGGGGATTTACATCTTCGATGGCATGGAAATCGGCGTTGTTCCCCAAAAAGGGTCATCGAATATATTTCGACTTTAACAGTCTTGACCATCCCCTTGCTTGAGAGGGGTGGGTTTCAACCCCATAACCCCCCCCCCCCCCCCCCCCGCTTGTGTCAAGGAAAAAGCCACTGGCAATTTCGATAGTAGTTTAAAGCCACTCGCCATTCTGTGCTTGGATTGGCCCCAGAGTCGATAGCACTGAGGGTCGTTTGAAGCCCTGAATAATGAGTCATGAGGCCTGTGGCAGCCGTAAAATCCTCTCAAAGAAATTTGACTACAGAAAAGGCAAGGATTGAATGGAAAGTTGAGCACTATACTACTAACATGGAATATAGAAGCGTCTGCTCCGTTCCTATAATACAAACAGTTTTATGACGGCCTTCTTCCTTTAAAGTCGACGTGGGGCCATTTAGGTCGCTATTCCATGAGGAGAAACCCATGTGTCGGCATAGCTCATGTAGTACTTACGCAGCAACGAACCCGGTTGTCGCAATGATTCATTGACCGGGTTTGAACATAGATATTGGATCATCCATTCACTTGGAGCCAATATTTAGGTTATGCAACTCACACACCACCGTCTTGGGAATGGTGAGTTTCTGGATTAATTCCTTCGGGCCGTGACACGTGTCCCGCCCGGTACACCCGACACGTGACAGGGCACTTGAAACAGCGTAATCTATCAAACTCCATGCTTGCCTCCAATGCCCGGTGCTGCTTTGACCAAGATATTCGCAGGCCTCTCAGTGCCGTGATGAAAAATATTGTTGTCATTTTATTTGTTTTTATTATGAGTTCGGATTAGTTTCTTCAGAATTTTTTGATGAAATTATTATGCATTGATGAAATTATTATGCATTGATGAAATTATTATGCATTTATAAAATTATTATGCATTTATGATATTATTATGCAATTTTGTGCCGGCTTCTCGTAATTTTGAAGAAGAAAAGATGGTTTGCTGAATGTTGCCAAATGAGACCATGAGATTTTGGAGTCAGGCTCCTTCCTGGGGCCAAAGGAACTTTCAAGATATTTTTTTAAAAATTTATTTCACCTTAGACAAAAGACATTGTACATATCCTTCAAAATATTTCATCATACTATCACAGTAATCCGTGCATTATTGGCTGCCACTTTTTATTTACGTTTTCCATCGTTGTGCTGGTCTTTACTTGCCTCTGCATGGTCATTTTCTCTATATGGTGATTATACCTTATGTTGTTGATCGCGCCTTTTAGATTTGGGAGAGCGTCTTTCCACTTACATCTGTATATATACCTCTTTCAAGATATTAATCTCAATATACTGCGCCATCAAAATAAAATACCCGTTAATTTTATTCGGGAGCGCTATTAGAAATATTGCGTATTATCTTATTTATTTAACCATCACAACCTGCTTCGTTTTGTGAGCACTTGAAAAGACGCAATTTATGACGCTGTGATGTATTCACAGAAAAATAAAGAAAACTCTTTATTCAGGGAACATCACATTGAGTTTTCTTAATGGTATTATGGTGCGTTATATCTCCGGGCGTGTCTGTCTGCCGTGATAATTGAAGGCCCGACACGACTTCCGGTGGCAGGAAGGGTCACGTGACGTCAGTAGGGTACCACGCCGGCGGGTGGACACGCCACCTACCGGGACATCTGAGGGAGAAAAACCCCTCACAAAGCGCCTCACCTTCCAACGCTGGTTCCCCATCAAAGTGACGGACCCTCGCCTCAGGCGGGCTTTATTCTCCACACAGATTTTTCCTGCACTTGGGAGACCCACGAGTCGGTCACTAAATGTATGTTGGTCAACGCCACAGAGGATGAAGAGACACGTGTCTTGGTCGCATGGAAGTGTTTTCTTTTTCAATGCAAGCTTCTCGGTCAAATTGCAGGAAAAGTAATGAAGCTAAGCGAACATAAAACTCGTGGTTAGCATATCCAGCGGGCATTGCAGCAATCATTACTTAAATAACAACAACGAATAGTTCCTCGTCGTACCGCTCGAGGGCGTAATGCCAATTTTGTTTGGGCTTAACGTCGTGTTAAGAAAGTGTTTTTGTCAAAAGTTGAATTCTTGGAATGTTGATGTCGCTGCTCGGTGGGTGGTCGTGTCTAACCCCATGGGGTTGAAACGTGAGAGATAATTAATAGTCGCTGTTGTTCGGGGCGAACGTCTTCATACCTGAAGAGGTTATTAGCAGCTATATAACATTTTAAAGACATAAATTCAAAATAACGTTAATTGTTGACAATAAATTGTGTTGTTGATAAAATGTTAGTAGATGAAAAAACAATACTATTACAGATATGTCCTTATTAACACACAATGAAGAGGTATGTAACTGTTACTTGTACGGTAACTGTAACGTCACTCGTACCTGAAAGTAAAGTATCCACTAGAAAATTTCATTGTGAGTAGATTTCCCCAGCATCGTATTGGACGTGAACAGGGGTCAAACATATAGAAAGTGTTTTTACGCAAATAATAACGTTTAAGGATGTATGATTTTCACACCGTTTGAAGAGTATGATAATTATAATGAGCTCAAAAATGAAAAATAAATACATATCATCAAGCTCGTTAAAGAGACTGCCCCGTGGGCGGATGGGTGGGCGCTCCAATCTACGGTTTCTGTGGGGGCAGAGCTGAGCAAACATGTCTCGGTCTATAGGCGGAGATATGACATTTGCAAAGGTAAAGCGTTCTGCATTACAAAGATACTCCGCTGGTTTCCCTTCCGCGCTCCCTTAATGTAAGACATCAGTCCGGTATCTGTCTTGTCTGACGTGGGCTGGTGCTAGCGACTACCCTTACCCCCACACCCCCTCCCCCCACCGCTCTGCTCCGCCCCCCACCCCCACCAAGATACCCCACAAGACACAAGGCATGGTGGTTGGTGGGGTGGCATTCTGAGCGAGGTGGGGTGGGGGCAGGGGTGGAGAGGCGGTGTTGAGGGTGAGTCATCACTTGACGCCAGTGCATGAAAACTCATTTATCGGTTGGGCGGTGGGAGGCTGGTCAGGTGGTGGGGGGGGGGGGGGTGACACAGTAAGTCGAGGGCAGGCTTCTATTAAGAATCCGCCCCGACACCCCCCACCACCACTCTCTCTCTCTCTTAAATCATACGCCGCTCTATTTCTTGAAAAACAAAACGACACAACCATGCGGATGCCGACACTTTAAAGAGAGACACTCACCGAAAGGGGTTCTTTATATTTCCAACAAAAAATCCACTTAACCATTCCTCACGTGGAATTCTTGCCGTGGTAAACAAACGCTGCTGACAGTCAATGACGCTCTCCTGTAATGACATTACCTCTGCACTCTCCCCTCGCAGAGACCCGAGGGGAGGGGTGGAGGGGGCGGGGAGGGGTGAGGCGTGAGGGTAATCGTGGTCAGCTGATCAAAATGCAAGGCATTACGCGTGTTGGGTTACGTCAATAATAGAATTATGTTTCAAACTGTTGATATATATTTGAGAGACAAAGATTGGATTGGTTTGGGCAACGTTTTACAATTTGACAATTTGACAAGTGGGCAATTTGTAACCGAAATGTAAATTCTCATTCATATAAGGCCCAATATCAGTAATTTCCTACCCCGAATTTTCATATATATGTACAGCCTAATACAGTGTACTTGTCATTAATGTACCGTGCCTGGTGAACTAAGATACGCATCCTTGTTACAGGGTGGTAATACTCGTAAAAGACTTCCCACTGTGTTATTTGGTTTTTATGTTTGTCTCGTATTCCGCCGGCATGATAAGACTTCAAGCTCCAGGTCTAGCTCTAGACATCTCATAAAATCAAAATATGAAAAAATAAAAAATAATCAAGCGGACGGCAGGCATATATCTTCATATGTTTGGTGCAATATCACTCTGGCGTCTGCGTCATTCAGTGCAAAAATGAAAGATGGACCTAGATTTTAATCAACGCAACTACATGTGGCTGGGTGGTAGGAAAATTCTTGAAAAGAAGTTGCCTTTGTGTGTGTATGCCTCATGCGAAGTACATAACATTGTTAAATACATTACTTAAAGTACCTTTAGGTAGGATCTTCTCATTCAATAGAAGCGAATGAAACACTTGGAAAGATAACACTTAAAACATTACAAGATATTCCAATTTCAATAGAAGGGGGAGAAACACTTAGATAGCCTTTAAAGGATTAAAATATATTCTTATTTAAATAGAAGGGGGTGAAACACTTGGGGAGATAGCACTGAAAGCATTAAACAATATTCCCATTTCAATAGAAGTGGATGAAACCCGGAAATGGATGAAACATGATGGGGAATCTGTACCGCAGATTTGCGAAATTGAAGCCAAGATCTTTAAAAAAATCCTCAGAGCTTCCATCAAGAATTAGATTGTAGGACACGTGACTGCATGACATCCAGAATCCTGACGTGTAAGGCGATCCCGGGGCCAATGTGGAGCCAGAAGGCCATTCATGCGCACAATCTCCGGGCACTCTACACACTTGGCTCGGCAGCTACGCCGGAAGTGACGTAAGAAAGCCACAGAACATGAACCGAAAGAAGGCGAAGCATAAACTTGTAGTAATACAATCATGCGCTCACGCCGCCTGCCGGGGGGAGGGGTTTTCAGCGGTCTGTCCAATCTCCAGTACAGAGTAGCTTGCAAGCTCGCCGGAGATTGAACTCGGACAGCTCTGAGCAGACGCTGCTGTGACAGCTATAGCTGCAGGGTGTAACCACGGGAAAAAAAACTTGGGTGACGCATTATGAGCGTGTTGCGTAATTGCAGTAGTATCTACAATGCCTTCGAGACAAATACATTTTTGTGGTTTTTTCTCTGATGTTGAGATGCGGACACAGTTTTTTGGATAGGACGTGTATTGCTGTGCCGTGTTTGCTTTGCGCAAGATCATATTTTAGTTATGGCTTACTACTTAGGCGCTATATGATAAAACAATTTCGGGTTTTTTCGCCTTATCTATTCTAAGTATCAGTTTATGTAGGGGCGGAATTGGAGAAAGGTAGATGGATTACTGAAAACTTGCGACCAAATGGGGAGGGGGGGGGGGGTGCGGGTGAAAAAGACAGGGAGGGGGGGGGGGGATTCACCAGACCGGGGATTCACATCTTCGATGGCATGGAAATCGGCGCTGTACCCCAAAAAGGGTCATTGAATATATTTCGACTTTAACAGTCTTGACCATCCCCTTCCTTGAGAGGGGAGGGTTAAACCCCATACCCCCCCCCCCTGCCCCGCTCCCCCGCCCCCCCCCTCGCTTGGCTTTGCCACTGGAGAGATATTATGGCTCGTAAGACACTGTGTGAAGGAGAAAGCCACTGGCAATTTCGTTAGCACTGAGGGTAGTTTATAGCCACTCGCCATTCTGTGCTTGGATTGGCCCCAGAGTCGATAGCACTGAGGGTCGTTTAAACCCCTGAATAATGAGTGATGAGGCATGTGGCAGCCGTAAAATCCTCTCAAAGAAATTTGCCCCCAATGCCCGGTGCTGCTTTGACCAAGATATTCGCAGGCCTCTCAGTGCCATGATGAAAAAGATTGTTGTCATTTTATTTGCATTTATTATGAGTTCGGATTAGTGTGTCTTCAGAATTTTTTGATGAAATTATTATGCATTGATGAAATGATTATGCATTGATGAAATGATTATGCATTTATAAAATTATTATGCATTTATGAAATTATTATGCATTTTTATGCCGGCTTCTCGTAGTTAGCGGGTGCTGCAGCAATCATTACTTAATATGACATCAACAAACCAACGAATAGTTCCTCGTCGTACCGCTCGAGGGCGTAATGCCAATTTTATTTGGGTTTAAAGTCGTCTTATTAGTATGTCCAGCGGGGCCTTGCAGCAATCAGATATACATATGGCATCACTTCGAGTGCGAGATGGTTGTATCTCAGCATAATTCTCCAAAATAGGATTTCGGCCTAGGATTTCGGGAAACAATGGCACATGTATTTTCTCGCTCGAACAGAACTTTAAAAGTTTCCATTAAATCAACCGGGAGATCTAAAGAAGACAATAATGCTCACGACTGCACGTAAATATTCGGTCAGAATCATAACATTCCTCATCTTGCGCGTGACTCGCTTCGATGTATTACTACGGGCTCCAATTTTATGGGGGTATTGGGATTAACAGAGATTGCGAAAGGGTGAGCCTGCGAGCCTTAATAAATAGATTAGGCTTATATGCCTGGTACGGCTCTACGTCATTTGTGTCGGGATTAAGCTTATAATGCAAGTAGGGCCTACTTCAATAACAATAAACGGTCAAATAGTCAATTATTACCCAGATCGCTAAACACAAGAAGAAAAACAGCTGTGATTGATTTTATTTTTATTTTACTACATCTAGCTTGGATAGCGGTTAGCGACACACATGGGTGTCTGTTCACCTATAATGCCGCTATGTAACCATAACACATGAATACAATTTTGAAAACAGTCAATACGGTAGCCGGCTGGGCGACATCCACAGGCTCCGTCTGGACGACGATTGGCTGTTTCACTTGACAGATGGCGGTTATAGCGACACTCCCATTGGTGTCTTCTCAGCTATGATCCCACTACATCAGCACAGTGCGTGAATAAATAAGTTTTAACTAACCTACCATGGGTAGAACATAATTTTATACAACCAATACCACCATGCAAGACTATACTATACAAGACTGTAATGAACGCGAATTACATGACATTAATCCCGGGAGGCGATGAGGCGCACCAACTTGCGGTCACGCCGCTCAAACCGGCACCGCAGACAAAGTTACTTGAAAGTAGATTTGTTTTTATTTGCTGGCCATTTAGATGTTATTAATGGTACACTTCTGGAACAAGATACAACTGGCCCCAGGAACGACTGATTTGATAAGCGTAGTCCTTTGGCTGTCAGTGTAGTGGCGTCTTGCTCTACCCGGGTGTCCAAGGCTGTGGTGTAAGACGAAGTGGAGTTCGGGCGGAAGATGCGACCGATGGCTCTTTCCTCTTCTTCCTGAAGGTTGGCGAACTGATTTACGCTCTCAACCCGCTGTGACCCGTTATCTGCAATGGCAGGGCGTTGCACATGCATGACATCAGTTAAATGTGTTTCAGCTATAAGTAATGCAAAATTCATTCAAACTACAGTCAGACCCCGTTTATCCGATACCCATTAATCCGGAAACCCCGCTATCCGACACACATGTAACGGATTTCCACAACGCTAATTGCCCCCGTTAATCCGACATTCGCTTTCCGACACCGACACGGCTTTTCTGCAACCAAAGTGCCTATTTATCTCGTTTATCCGACCAATTGGCCGTGAAGCCGCGCCGTGTTGATTGGCTTTCGCTCCATTCTTTTGTTGGGATAAGTGGCCGGTGGACTCTTTAGCACACAAAGGATTAACACTGATGGTTATTGCTTTCAAGCGTCGACACCTGAAGGTGTATTGCCTTTGTTTTACAGATATGAAAGAGCTTTCAGGCTGTAATCCTTAAAAAATAAAAGGGTCTTTTAAAGTTATGAATTGGATAACGTCATCACACATTTGTCTTTGTACCGTCAACACGCGACACGCAAGATCTGCCTCTAAATTAACACCCACTAAAGACGCAACTGGAGCATCTATTTCACTGGTGTTAGAGGGATCTCTGTCGGCAGGTCTACCGTTAGCGATATCTTCGGCAAAAAAGACAAAATGACTGGCTGTCACCAAAGATTCAGAAGATGTCCTCCGCATACGATCGGTCCCACATGCCTCCATGGAGAATTCTCTGCGCACATGGTTCAACGATGCTAGCTCTAAGGATGCTACAGTCACTGACTAAATACTTATGACTACAGCCAAAGTCTTCGGTCAAGAACTCAGTGATTTTAAGTACTTTTGGATACTTTCTTAAAATGAGCAGTTTATCCACATGTAGCCTACGTGTTCACTCAATGACTGCACAAACAATGGACCATTGCCGAAGGGTCATGTGAGTAACACCCCCCCCCCCCCCCCCTCCTGGGATTTCGTTATTCCGACATCTTCGTTATCCGACACAAATTAGGTAGTAACCGAATATGTCGGATTAACGGGGCCTGACTGTACAAACATACAAATACATACAAAATATGCAGGGAAAACGAAATCGAGACCCAATAACACGTACCTTCATAGTCGTTCCATCAGGGACTCCGGCTTTGCGGCAAGTGGTTACGAGATGTTTTCTCGCTGAGATGATAGTCAGGGATCGTCTCACATCTTTGGGGAAGCCGGCCTTCTCTGTAACCTTGGGCATGTACTGCTTAATGGAGTTTATTTCATGCGGCTGAATTGAGTTAAATGTAACACATTGAGTGTGCTATAATGGTTTTCTTAATAACTCGAATTAAAACGAGCTAACTGATTTAAAAGCTTTAACAAAGGGATGAAGTGCCAATCATATAAGTAATATAGTATCAGTAAACTATTTTGAAGAACCTATATTCACTTAGATACAAATTGCCACATTACTGTTAAGTTGGTTCTTACCTATCGTTTGTACCAAGAAGGGTCGTCATCCCGGGAACTTCTCAGATGAGAAGACCTTGGGCTGGAGATTGGCCGACTCGGAGTGGGACATCTGCTCTGGGCGTTCGGCGGCATACATCTCATATGTCTTTACGGGGCAAAATCGCGGACTTTCTCGTTCCTCTGACACTTTGACTGAAGAGCCGAATTGTTTTACTGCAACGGCCTGCCTTGGTCTTGTACTTCTCTCTCTGGCAACAAGATATTTGAGACCATCTGCGTTTGCCCTTTTGGTTACATCCCCCCAACGAAGAGCTCTGTTTGCCGTATTCGCGCGTTTCCCGAAACGAGTGCACATAATTCACCACATGGTGTGTTGTAGAGTTTGGGGTGATTGGCTTCCAAGGGAACACGTGGTCCACATCTGTTCCAATTCGCCGTACGTCGGTGATCGTTTTCGATATGGACGGTTTTCTTTGCCAAGCTGCTTGAGCTCCCAGCCTTTGCTCTTGATAGCTTCACGGGAGGTAACGAAATCGTTCAATGGGCTTACTTATGTCCTTTCAAATATCGCTCTATGCTTGATTGCATTCCTTCAATGGTGGACGGTTCGTAGTCCCTGTCGTTTGGATCATTTTTTTTTCTGAAACATAAAAATCATCTAGATAGAAGTCTAACTTATCCGGTGGAATGTCTTGAATCTTTCCTTTCCCCTGTTTCATTTCCAACTCATCGTTTTCCTCTTTGTCGATTTATTCTTTTGTTTTTCAATGTAATCCTCAACAGAGACATTTTGTGCAAATCTCTTCTCACAAGTTGCATCCAAGACGATTTCTGAGTTTTCCATTTCAGAGCCAGGTGAATAGTCCATATCGTTTTTGTTGTGGTCGTCTCCGTGGGCATCATATTGGCCGAATTCAAGGGAACTCGGGCTACCTTCCCAATAATTTAGCAAATCTTCGTCAAAATGGTTGTCTGTATGATCCGAATTGCCACCCAAACTGTATGCCACTGAGGATCTGTCGTCCTGTCTCTTGTTTTCTTCGCTGGACGTGAAGGGAAAATCGAATGTTGAATCATAATTAGGGCTATCGGCGCTTCCTAAGTTTGGGCTTGCCATCGTGAAGGTGCGCTTTCTTCTTTTGTCGTCGGCACGGCGTTCGATAGCACATGTAACTAAGTGCTGCACGCCGCGATGTCGCCGCTTGTTTTGTGGCCGTGTGTAAACCATATGGGCTTGAAACGTGAAAAAAAAAATTCTTTTAATATAATGAAGATCACGTGCTGGAACAAATACGTGGAATCGTTGCAGCTCGTGGCGAACGTCTTGATAGCTTTAGAATTTATTAAGCTTAGCAGCAATATAACATTTTAAAAACATATGATTTAAAATAACGATAATTGTTAAAAATAAATTGTGTTGTTGACAAAAAGTTAGTGGATGAAAAAACAATACTATTACAGATTGGTCCTTGTTAGCACACAATGAAAAGGCTAGGTATGTAGCTGCCCGTAGCAAAACATTTTATAGAACTATATAGAATTTTTATAGAAAAATTTATAGCAGTATGATTTTCTATAGGACGTTTGTACATAATTCTATAGAAGAATTATTTTCTATAGAACGTAAACAGATATTTCTATAGAATAAATTATTTCAATAGAAGGAGTACGGATACTTCTATAGAGCAAATGGTTTCTATAGAACCTTTATAAAGATTATATTTCGACAAAGCCGGTTATGACCAGGTACGTTTGCATGTTTGTAAAAGTACTCTTTATGTGAAAGGATACAAGAAGGTAATTCTCTCTTCCTAGATTTAGTACGCGAATCATGACATTAAGTTTATAAGTCCTCATTACACCCCGTAGGCAAATATCTTACAAAATGTCACTACAAACAAAAGGTTTCTATCGATTTTTCTATGAAAATTCTAAACGAGTTTTTATAGAATTTCCATAGAGTTTTCATCGAATTTCTATGGAGTTTCCATAGTCTCCATCGAGTTTGAATAGTTTCCATACCAGTCTTACAATTGACGGCACGCACAACAACGAGCCTTGGATTTAACACACGTACGTTTTCTGCGTCAAGCGAACGAGCGGTTTGAGGAATTCTGGAATATGTTCTGTAAGAATACTCCTGGAAGCGATATATGAAATGAAACATGCCCCAGATTATGTGCCCAAGCCCGGATTCGAATCCAGGACCTATTGATCTGCGGTTGATTGCGCTAATCACTACAATAGGGAGGCCCCCCGGAAGCTCTATGAAAACTCTATGGAAATTCTATGAAAACGCTATGGAAATTCTATAAAAACTCTATGGAAATTCTATAAAAACTTCTATGAAAGAATATTTATTTCTTTGATACCATCGGACCACATGAACGGACAGCAAATGATTTATTCAACATTTTTACCTGGTTTACCTGTTTGTTTTTTCTTCCATCTGGTGCCGTTTTGTTTGGAGAAGAGGCGATGGCGGTAGGATGTGGTGGTGGGTGGGTGGGGGGGGGCTATTAAAAGGGCGCTGGCCATGTACGGGAGAGACTGACCACACAAGAAGACTGTCCCGTGGGCGGACGGGTCGGCGCTTCGATCTAAGGTTTCCGTGGAGGCAGAGCTGAACAAACCTGTCTCGGTCTATAGGCGCAGATGTGACATTTGCCAAGATAAGCCGTTCCGCATTACAAACATATTCCGCATTGTGGTTTCCCTTCCGCGCTCACATAATATAAGACACCAGTCCGGTATCTGTGTTGTCTGCTGACGCGGACTGGTGCTAGCGACTACCCCCTCCCCCTCCGCTCCCCCCTACTCCGCCCCGCCCCCCCCCCCGCCCCACCCCCACAGGATACCCCACAAGACACAAGGCATGGCGGTTGGTGGGGTGGCATCCTGAGCCGGATGGGAGGCGCTGGGGTGGAGAGGCGGTCGGGGGCTGGTCAGGTGGGGGGTGACAGGGTAAGTCGAATTCTTCTATTAGGAATCACCCCCCACACACACCACACCACCACTCTCTCTTTTAAACCCAACGCCGCCCTATTTCATGTAAAATTTACGACGTAAGCATGCGGACTTTAAACAGAGACCACCGAAAGGGATTCTAGTCCATTTTCAACATTAAATCCACTTACCCCGTCCCCGAGTACCCGAATTCTTGCCGTGGTAAACAAACGCTGTTGACGACGTCAATGACGTTCTCCTCTAGTGACGTTACTTCAGCACTCTCCCCTCGCAGAGGCCAGAGGGGCCGGGGGGGGGGGGGGGTAACCGTGGTCAGCTGATCAAAACACTCCGCCAATAAATAGTGACTGAGGTGGGAGGATCCAAATACAAGGAATTACACTTGTCGGGTTACGTCAATAAGAGAATTATGTTTCAAGCTTTTGATATATATTTCAGAGACAATGATTAGATTGTTTCAGGCAACGTATTACAATTTGACTGCAAGTGGGCAATTTGTGTCCGTAAAGTTCTGATTAATGTAGGGCCCAATATCAGTAATTTTCTACCCCGAATTTTCCTATACATGTGCAGCCTAATGCAGTTTAGGGCCTACTTGTTATTAATGAACCGTCCCCGATGAACTAAAATACTCATCCTTGTTGCAGGGTGGTAATACTCGTAAAAGACTTCCCACTATGTTATTTGGTTTTTTTGTTTATCTCGTATTCCGCCGGCATAATAATACTTTACGCTCCAGGTCTAGATCTAGACATCTCCTAAAATCAAAATAGGAGAAAAAAATAATCAATCAAGCAGAAGGCAGGCAGATATCTTCATATGTTTGGTGCAATATCATTCTGGCGTCTGTGTCATTCAGTGCAAAAATTCGCAATGACTATCTATTTCGGGGTCGCAGACATGAAAGATGGACCTACATTTTCAGTAATCAACGCTTGTCGCTGGGTGTTGGCAAAATTCTTGAAACGAAGTGGCCTTTGTGTGTGTACGCCTCATGCAAAGTTCATAACATTGTTAAATACATTACTTAAAGTACCTTTAGGTAGGATCTTCTCATTTAATAAAAGGGAATGAAACACTTGCTGAGATAGCACTTAACGCATTAATTAAAAGATATTCCAATTTCAATAGAAAGGGATGAAACACTTGGAGCGATAGCACGTAAAGCATTAAACTATATTCCTATTTCAATAGAAGGAGATGAAACACTCTGAGAGATATCACTTAAAGCATTAAAAGACATTCGTATTTCAATAGAAATGGATGAAACACGAAAATGGATGAAATATGATGGGGGAGGGATATGTACCCCCGATTTGCGAAATTAAAGCCATGGTCTAAAAACAAAACTACAGAGCTTCCATCAAGATTTCAGATTGTAGGACACGTGACTGACATCCAGAATCCTGACGTGTTAGGCGATCCCGAAGCCAGTGTGGACCCAGAATGCCATTCCCCGTAGCAAAACGTTTTGTAGAACTCCATAGAATTTCTATAGACAAATATATAGAAATATGATATTCTTTGGAGCTTTTCTACATCATTCTACAGAACAATTAATTTCTATAGAACAATTATTTTCCATAGAACGTAAACAGATATAGAAAACATTATTTCTGTAGATTAGAAGATGTAGGGATACTTCTATAGAGCAAAAGGTTGCTATAGAAGATTTATAGAGATAATACTTCGACAGCGCCATTTTTTTCCTCTCGTAGCCGGTTATAATCAGGTACGTTTGCAGATTTGTAGAAGTACTCTTTATGTGAAAGGATACATGAAGGTAATATATTGTGTAAGAAAACCCCTGCAAGCGATATGTGAAGGGATACCGACGGCACGGCACTATATAAGGCGATATTCGAAAATATAAAACTTCGCATATTTAAGGAACTTTGGAAGCCTTGCCGGCATGTTGACTTTTGCACCGGTTGCCTGCTGCGAAGTGAGAGTAGCGGCGGAGCCAATCCTTTGGACAATAACATTAGCAGCATGAGATGTGAAGGTCTGCCCAACGGCCGTGCCCCTTTAGCAGAGACGGAGCTGATGTTGGACTTACCCAGGGCGACCTAGAACTCCGTACCATGCACTGCCGCGACGTGCGCTTTCTTTGGAAACTCTATGGAAATTCTATGAAATGTGGTTTAGGCCACTTTTGTGCACATGAAGGCTGAATTGGGCCAAGGAACCTTCGGGACGATGAAGGATGAAAGGATGAAACATGCCCCAGATTATGTGCCCGAGCCCGGGATTCAAAACCAAGACCTATTGATCTGCCCCCGAAAGCTCAATGGAAACTCTATGGAAATTCTATGGAAATTCTAAGGAAACTCTATGGACATTCTATGGAAACTCAATGGAAATTCTATGGAAACTCTATGGAAACTCTATGGAAATTCTATGGAAAATCTATGGAAACTCTGAAAATTCAATGGAAATTCTATGGAACTATGGAAATTCTATGAAAACTCTATGAAAATTCTATGGAAACTCTATGGAAACTCTATGGAAATTCTATGGAAACTATGGAAACTCTTTGGAAATTATATGGAATCTCTATGGAAATTCTATGGAAACTCTATGGAAATTCTATGGAAACTCTATGGAAATTCTATGGAAACTCTTTGGAAATTATATGGAAACTCTTTGGAAATTATATGGAATCTCACTGGAAATTCTATGGAAACTCTATGGAAATTCTATGGAAACTCTATGGAAATTCTATGGAAATTCTATGGAAATTCTATGGAAACTATGGAAATTCTATGGAAATGCTATGGGAACTCTATGGAATAACAATTAGAATTTTCAAGAAAAAATCGACAGAAACCTCTATATGATATTTTCGTACGGGTCATGCGCACAATCTCCGGGCACTCTACACACTTGGCCCGGCAGCCACTCCGGACGTCATGTAATAAGGCCACAGATCATGAACCGAAAGACGGCGAAGCATAAACTTGTAGTAATAAAATCATGCGCTCACGCCGCCTGCCGGGGGCAGGGGTTTTCAGCGTTCTGTCCAATCTCCAGTACAGAGTAGCTTGCAAGCCGGCAGGAGATTGAACTCGGACAGCTCTGAGCAGACGCTGTTGTGGCAGCTATAGCTGCAGGGTGTAACCACGGGAAAAAACCTGGGTGACGCATTACGGGTGTGTCGCGTAATTGCAGTAGTATCTACAATGCCTTCGAGACAAATAAACTTGTGATTTTTGCTTTTTGGTAGTCTTATAATTTGCAAATTTAGCCCAAATCTATGAATTAACGCCGTCCAGCTTGAACGATATCGGTAGATTCGCCTTTTCCAAAATGGCTGCCTCTGTTGCTGTTATCACGAAATACGATCTTCTCTTCCGATGTTATTGATTTGTTTCGCGATTTTTATTACATAATTCACATCAAAGCAGTGTTTGCTTTGCGCAAGATCATATTTTAGTGATGGCTTACTATTTAGGCACTATATGATTGGATTTTTTTTTAGCCTTAGCTACGCTTTAGCTATTCTAAATATCAGTTTATTTAAGGGCGGATCTAGGAATTTGAAAACGAGATTGATTACTGAAAACTTGCGATCGAAGGGGGGACGAGGTGCAGATGAAAAAAAAGAGAAGGTGGTGGGGGGGGGGGTTAACCAAACCGGGGATTCACATCTTCGGTGGCATGGAAATCGGCGTTGTTCCCCCAAAATTTCGACTTCAACGGTCCTTACCATCCCCTTGCTAGAGAGGGGAGGGTTTAAACCCCATAACGCCCCCCCCCCGCCCCGCTTGGATCGGCCACTGGAGAGGTGTAATGGCTCTTAAGACACTGCGTCAAGAAGATAGCCACTGGCAATTTCGATAGCACTGAGGGTAGTTTAAAAGAAATTCCCCGGGGGCGGCAATGTGATATAAAAAAAAACGCTGTTGGTATAAAATCGATTTGCCGTCAATCCTTCTGTTTAAAAAGAAAGCATTATCGAGAAAATCGCACATCAACAGTATGAAATACACATTTTCGCCCATCAAGCGGGTGTCGACATCTTTTGAACACGTGACCAGAGTTAGCCAATTACACGCAAGGCGTTGACGTCACTGACGACTACCTTCCGCTGAACCAACACTTTGTTTACATGAGAGCGGTGTGTCTTTGGAACAAGCTGTCGGCCTAACACCTCACATGAATAGTGACAAGCGAATTTGACGCATAAAGTTGAAACATCGATGCATTTAGAACAAAATGGTGTACTGTTCAGCTGTTGAGTGTAACAATTCAAGTGCAAAAAAGGACAGCAAAAAACAGGAGATCTTTCTACCGCTGTCCACTAGGCGACCCACAGCTTTTGCGGCAATGGCTATGCAAGATTGCTCGTGTGAGTTTTAAAACCACCAAACATTCAAGAGATTATTCCGACCACTATGAGAGCAATTGCTTTGAGTCGACCAGGCTGCTATGATGTGACATAGAGGTTCATTTATTCAATATGCTTCGAGCGAAGGCTCCTGGGTGATAGATAGGTCTCTGGTAATAACGAGCAAACGTCGATGATGCACTCCAACCAGCGGTATCCAACACTGTTTGCAGTGGCACGCGAGTGAAATATTTACTGGTGGAAGCAGCCCGAGTACTGTGACCACTGAACATGCTGATGTCAATCCCGGCACGACAGAGAACTGACTTGATCCACCTAGAGATAGTAGTTTTTGTCACAGGTCCATATGGTTTGACGAAACTGATAAAAAGCTTGGAAGTGTTAGCCCTGAGACACTGGGTCCGTTGTATGTATTCACGAAGAACCGTGAGAACACATAGCCGCCGATCGCGACGGTATGGCGTGAGAGTGATGTCTTTTTAGTGATATCCAGGCCGTGTCTGTTTCACGGGATTGGAGACTCTGAAGGTCGCATGTTGCGGGCAAATGATCATATCCTCGATATCCAGCATGTGGATCGTCTGGGCCCGTTGGCCCGTTAATAAAGCTAACAATGTGACCAGTTTCAACGTCAAATATTTTAGAGATTATGATTTAGCTGGAGTCAATGTCTTAAGAAAGGTTAAGACAATATCCATATGCCATATAGTCCCCCCGTTTGGCAGGGCCGGTCTTCTATTAAAGACGCCTTTGAGGTACCGGATGACCAAAGGGTGAAAACCAACGGATGTTGTGTGTTCCACATCAACGAAGCTGGAAAGCGCAGAACGTGCAGTGTTAATGGCACTGTAACTCAGTGCTTCTTCAAAAAGAACGGTGAGGAATTCAATAACTGCCCCGATATTCGTATGATACATACTTTGAGTTCGTCGAGAACAAAACTGTCTCCACTTGTGCAGGTAAACCGCATATTGTCTGCGAGTGGATGTTCTCCATGAGGACAGCAGGATTTCCTGAGCCTCTGGAGAAAAATTAAGTGTTTGGATCTTTTCCTGGAAAGGTGAAAAGCGCCGAGGCGGAGTCTGGGAATGCTGGCAAGGGCAGTTCTGTTCATCTCCAATAACGTGCGATGACACCTGGTCCACAAGCAATTTGCCAAGAACTGTAAACCAGCTCTGGGTCGACCACATCGGCGCTATGAGAATGCAATTGACTTCTTCGCGAGTAAGTTTGTTTAAGGTAAGCTACCCATAATAAGCCTCGGTGATTTTGAGCAGACCTCGGCAAACATCGGCAAACATCGGTGGGCTGTAGGCCTGAGATTTTACGCTTAATGAAACAAAGCACGAATAAAACACAGCAAAAGAATAGGTAAAATGAATAGAGCATCGTATAATAAGCTTCGACGATTTAGAAAAGACCTCGGTAAACATCGACAAACATCGGTGGGTGTCAGTGAAAGGAGAATCCCTAATTCGTTACGCCATTCACAGGGGAATCCCCAATTCGTGACGTCATTCACAGGGTATTTCCCCGAGAATGGCGCTTCGTGATAAATTCGGAAAAATCAAGCAAAAGGCATCGAGAAAACTTGTAAATAGTTCAGAAAACATTCATGTAGATCATAATTATGTCGAAGACCATTATATATAACAAGATTTATTAAAATGTGAACACAAGGCATAAATTACTGATAATTGGTGTGACATAAGCTGTGCCAAAAAATATTTGTGAAATAACATTTTCAAGCTTCAGGACGTGTCTCTCGGGAAATTTGCACGGCTACCTATAGTTTTCTTTATTTTTATTACAAGAACGATGTTTTTAGAAGTTTTTAAAAGTGGTTTGGTGTCAAGATTTTCATTTTTGATGAAATTATAGCCAATTTTGTGAAGGTGGTGATTTCGAATTTTGCCTGAAGTGTCCTGATGTTGCAAAATTGCACTTTATTATGACCATTCTGTTATTTTTTGTGGCTACTATTTACATGTTTGAATATCATTCCTGTATTGTACTAGGTTTAAGCTTTCCAAAGAGCTCTTACTGATGATAATGACTTAATATTGAGCTGAATTGTAGAAAAATTACATATTCGTGGTAGGTGTCAAGTTTTGGTCATTTTTTGTGAAATGGGGGTATACTTGAAAAATGGAGAATATTTTTTTAACGGGACGGTAAAGTATCCTAAAAATTCCGGATCAGGTTTCCATGCAACATAGGTAGGTAATTGATAATTTAATTTGGAAGCGAACAAATCGACGCTCGGTACGGGCCAACTTCCAGTCACCGCATGGAAAAGGTCGGGATTCAACATCCACTCAGCATTGCCATGCTGTTTTCTACTCTGGCGGTCGGCTTCCACATTGTGTTTGCCAGGAATATAGCAGGCACTAACCAGATATGTCTATCTTTGCGCCATTCCCAGATTTTCTTCGTTAAGGCATGAAGCACAGCATTACGTCCACCCATGTTATTGATATAACTGATCGCGGTTGTATTATCAATCTGGATCTGGATATGAATACTGGCCTCAGTGGCGCAGCCAAGAGTCAACCAAGCCGCCAGCAGTTCCAAGTGATTTATGTGACAGGGCGCCTCTGCCGTAGACCAGGTCCCCCCAGTACTCTCGGGGCCTGCGTTTCCCATTAAATTCACCCCTCCCCACCCGTGTGGGGCGGCATCACTCTGTAAGTGCACCGTAGCGGCGGGTCGGATTACCGGAGTACCGGGTGCAGCTACAATGTTGTCAGTCCACCATGTCAGGTCTGCCTGGGCGGTGGCGGAGAGGATCATGGGCTTGTCATACTGCCCCTTGGCACGAGTCAAAGCTAGTGCTTTTTCGGTATCTAAAGTGCGGTAATACAACCGAGCATACTGCACCGCTGGGAAAGTGGCTACCATCTGGCTAACCACTTCTGCAACGTGCCTGATTGTCGGCGAATGAGTGCGAAGTAACTTTTGACACGATGTCTGGATTTTCATTGCCTTGCCGGGCGTCATACTAACAGTCATTAAAATTGAATTGAGAACAAATCCCAAAAACACAATAACTTGTGTTGGGTGAAAAACCGACCCGAAGTGTATCACGAAACTCGCTTGTGAGCCCACTGCAACAGTTGGGACAACGTTTTGCTGGCATTGTTCCAGGGTGTCACCCTGCAGAAAGCGTCATCTCTACATGCTACGTTTGCATGGCCCTCCATCCTCAATGTGGAATAAATAGGTTTGGTCAGCTTTGTAAAAAGCCGGGGGGCGCTGGACAGCCCATTAGGGACACACGTGAACTGGTACAATTTCCCTTGCCACATTAATTTTAGATATTTCTGGTCTTCTTTGATTACAGGTATGGTGTAATATGCATCCTTCCAGTCAATTGATGCCACGTAACAGTGGGGATTCATTAATTGGATAGCGGAGCGTAAATTTTTCATTTTAAAATGCGCGGTGTCCACAAACTTATTGAGTGGTTTCAGATTCAAGATGAGTCTGTGACCTCCATCTTTCTTGGGTGTTAGAAGATGTTAGAAATAAATTCCCCTTGTTCATGGTCCGATGCTAGTACACCTTTAGCTAGTAACTGGGTTTATTCGGCCGTAACGATTTGTCTCTCTTCAGCAGTGAAAGCAAAGTCGTTGGGTACACGTCTTTAGTACGGCTGAGTGCTGAACTCAATTTTGTATCCACTAATATGCATCAATAGTTTGACATCGGAAGTTAGAGTATACCAAAAAGGAAGATGATATTTGAGTCGGCCAGCTTGAAATTGGTTAAAGTTGCATGTAGAGCTCTTTCCCGCCAAAACTAATGAGGTCAAAATACATATAAGAATCAGTCCTTGAATCATTCAAGACTTCTTTTATCTATACTCCACCCATACCAGACCGCCAAATAGTGTCTCTTAGCCTTGTCCGTGATATCAATTTATCACAAGTTTTCATTTTAGTGGTAAACGTCATCAGTTTGTGTGCTTCGCGATGCTTTGGTATAAGTAGCAATGCCGCGACCGAGTTCTGTGGTGTCCCGGGATAGACACGTTTGCCACACCACAGCCGAAACGGCGATGTTTATCAGGTTTCTGAATTTATAGAATGAAACAATCGAGTTTTCTGCAAATTTTGATATAAATTTCGCCTTGGCTTAGTTTTGGCGGGAAAGAACTCCACGTGCAACTCTTTAACGGCGTGATGTAGGCCATGAGGTAGGTCGCGAAGAAAACGATGCCAGGTCTCACCACTACGCACCTGTACCTGAGGGGAAGCCGTATTTACTTCCTGTGAGACAAGGGGCGGGTTCGCTGACGGAATCCGGGCCTCGGGCTCCAATTCTGCGATTTGCCCGATTGCCATAGCCCCCGGTTCCGGTTGAATGGCGGCCAGCTGCTATGAGGGTAGCCCCGCCCTAAAAAAGGCCTTCCACGACCTTGCGCAATACCTCTGTGTGTGGGATATCCGGCGGCTTTCTGCCCCACGCTGCTAGCCTCACTGATGTCGCACATGGCGTTGCGGAGATCATCACCGAATAATTGATCTGTGATGGGACCCTGAGGATGGCATAGTTGTGGTCTCGACTCGAATCTGGAGCAGGACTCGCCCTTAAGGCGGGCTGGTCAAAGGTCAAAGTAGTTTTCCCTTTTCCTTTGCGCGAACGAGCCGAGCGAGAGGAAGTATAGGAAGAATAGTTCGGGGAACAGCAGGTCCCGTAATCGGCAGTTCAGCGTGAGACCGGCCCGCCCCGGCCCGCCCCGGGCCGCCCCGGGGGCGGCAATACGGTCTGACGGTCTGTCATCACTATACTAATAAAATGAAGCTGTCTGTCCCACTATGCCGCTGCATGCAAGAGCACATTGGCATCAGCAGCCGCCTTGAACCTATATCCAACCGAATCACTGCATGATGCACTACATGGTCCGCCTTGGATGTATCAACATTGTCGCTCTTAGATGTGTCAACGCTATAGCATGTGTCAACACTACCGCTGGGTGCTTATCACCCTATCCCGCGCATAATATCGCTTTCGGGTGCTTATCCCGCATGGTGACCATGTCTGCGGCGGGCTACCTGGCTTGGTGCCAACAGTAATAATATTTTTCCCAACGCATTATCGCCCGAACCGTCATCAAAACTAACAAATCCCGTACTCTCTCGCGTCCACAATTTTCCATTTTTTTTACTCGATTAATGTATGAGCTTGGGCCTTAGTGTTACTGGACTGATATTCATTTATTAGCGTGCTTTAGCCGCAATTTGAGTATTCTGTACTGGATGCGCAATAATTCCACAGAAAGTGTTTAAATATCCTTAACACTTATGTCCCGTTATTCAGTAGCTCCCGGTCTCAATTTATGTCAATATAATCATCGATATTATTTCTGCCCAATGTATAACTTCTGACTGTTACTATTTGACGTATAAAACAAAATACTGTCATACTGTTATTTCTTTCGCTTGTTAGTACGAACGCTAGCGGCTAGTATTGTCAAAAGGCTGGCAAAGTCTGCCAACATTGTACGGTATATCCAAGTGGCAGCAGAACGCTATCCGGCAGTATTTGAGAGGTGTGTAATCCGGCAATAAAGAGATTACTGGGAAATGAAACGTATAAAACTGGGAGTTGAAATTTTATATCCTTTGTCTGTAGAAATCAGATCACGCTCATGAATATTCAGATCCACGTCCTATCTCACGTGACCTCGAAGTGTCGAATGGTGAGACAGAATCTTACTCCCCAAATCCTCTCTACGGCGTGGACGGCCCACCCCCACCACTGTAGTAATTTAGTGCACCCCCCCCCCACCACACCCCAGCGGCCGCTTTCTAGACCATGGCCTGCCACACTACAAGTCAAAATTGGACACCCTGCCAACAATGAACCCATGTCTCCACCCCACCCCGGTCCCCAACCGCCCCCACCCTCCTTTCTAATGCAGCACGGCTTCACCGACCACGCGATGCGTCGTCAACGACCTGTATAAACAATGCCTGATCCACCATCGTCAACCCCTACAGGTTCAAGCCGGTCCCCGATTAAATCAGCAGTTGGTGTAAATTCGGTGTTTACTTCTTCGTCCGACTCGCCAGAAATTATTTTAGCTTCCGGTGGTAGTAGTCGTCTAAATCTACTGGTCGCTTCGTCGCCGGTGACGTCATCATCAGGGCACTGAGACGGGTGCCCATGGCAATTTGGGTGGTCGTGCAAAAGTGGTTGGAACTTCACTAACGCATGATTAAAAACATATATATTCTGTGTAATGTTTAGTTAATTCCCTAGAGTTTAACTGGAAATGTAAGTGATATGGGCCCGGCATTTCCCTTTAAACCCACTCGCCATTCTGTGCTTGGATAACCCGACTCGATAGTACTGAGGGTCGTTTGAAGCCCTGAATAACGAGCGATGAGGCTTGTGGCAGGCGTAAAATCCATTTGACTACAGAGAAGGGTAGGATTGAACGGAAAGTTGAGCACTATACTACTAACATGGAATATAGAAGCGTCTGCTCCGTTCCTGTAATACAAACAGCTTTATGACGGCGTTCTTCCTTTAGCGTCGACGTGGGGCCATTTAGGTCGCTATTCCAGGAGGAGGAACCCATGTGTCGGCATAGCTCATGTAGTACTTACGCAGCAACCAACCCGGTTGTCGCAATGATTCATTGACCGGGTTTGAACACAGATATTGGATCATCCATTCACTTGGACCAAATCTTCAGGTTATGCAACTCACACACCACCGGAAATGCTGAGTTTCTGAATTAATTTTTTCCGGCCGTGTCGGGTGTCACACCTGACACGTGACAAGGCTCTTGAAATAGCCTAATCTACCAGACTCCATGTTTCCCCCAATGCCCGGTGCTGCTTTGACCAATATATCCGCAGGCCTCTCTCAGTGCCATGAAGATAAAGTGCTGTCATTTGTTTTTTCCATTATTGGTGCCTTCAGATTTTTTTTTCATGAAATGATTATGCATCTTTATGCCGGTTTCTTATAACTTTGAAGAGGAAAAGATGGTTTGCTAAATGTTGCCTTCAGAGTCGATCAGATTTTGAAGTCCAGCTCCTAGATACCAAGAAACTTTCAAGATATTAATCTCAATATACTGCGCCATCGAAATAGAATACCCGTTAATTTTATTCGGGAGCGCTATTCGAAATTTTGACTATTATCCCATATGACGCGTTAACACGTTAAGGAATAGACAGAGGCGGTCATTCGACGTTTCATGACGTAAATGTAGGTTCCAATTTGAAGAGCTGGTACTCTGCACGCATGACACTGATATAATTAACTTGGATTTGTCACAAAACATCCCGGGTTAAAACGCTAGTCTAGAAATTATAAATTTAACACATCAAGCACCTACATGTTACCTCCTTTCTCAATTCATCTGAATATGTATATAAGCTCTTCACCTGCCTATACTTATAGCAATTAAACATCTATATCTGCATCCACGTTATTTGGCGCGGCTTTGGTCGTTCAGAATTGATGCTTGTGCATATTTCGTGACACACTTACCAAACTATGAGCCTCATAATTTGCACAACCATACATTGCATCAATATCTACTCTTCCTTTGGTATCATATATTAATTTTACGAATTAATTTACCGAGAAACTGGCCTTTAATCATCAAATACAAAATATATTATTTAACATGGCGAAATTAAACACATTAAAGCAATCGTCAGCAGACGAGGTTTTATACATTTGAGCAGAATAAATATATTCGCTGACTTTCCCAATAGTATGTACGGGTAATATGCGTACTGGGGATACTGGGGGATACACCCGAGCACTATTATGCAATACTGCAACACTGGTGTGTGTGTGTGGGGCGGGGGGGTGTCCGCGGATGCCTTAATGTCTGAGAGAGCAGGTAGTCTGCAATCTGTGAATCCCTCGATATTCACGATATGGCCTTCAATGTGTTTTTTCCGCGCCCAGTCTTGAGCAATACTAATCATGGATATTCTACGTTACTCTCCCTAATTAAGTGCTAATTAATATAAGAGTAAACCGGCCTGGACAGTGTGATCGTTCTTGGCCTGTGATGATGGGGATTGGTATGCGATCATGATATCTCGGGTTAAAAATACACAAGTAGGTTATGATCCTTGGCTCGTTACACAACTTTATATCTATGTCACATGTAAGATAATTACTCTAGTTAACATAGAACTAGGGATGGGGGGATTATAAAAGTGGGTAAGAGCTGTGCCAAGCGACTTGTTTTTGTGATCGAGGAATAAACCGATCTTTAAAAAGTCCCTTTTCCTTAATCGTGAGTATGAAATTGACAATCATAGTTGATGGTAGGTAAAAATGAGAACACTCATCTCTGAAACTGACAACAAAGTGACATGCTGTTTTGTTTGTCCGACTTGTTTGTCCGACATAACGCACGCGGAAGTTTTTTTACCACATGATTGGATAAAAGCAAGAGTGACGTCAGTGAATGATTGACAGCCTGGATCGGTTTATTGCCACATAGTTTCTGATATGTATTGACTGTAATACTAATGATCTACAACATTTAGCGTTCGGAACATAAATGCATCAACGGCTTTCTATTTATCACCAACAAAAGCAAGACGCACCAGAGGCGACGAAAAAAGACGAAATATGATGTTGACGTCACTTCCGGTGCTTCGTGGCTCTCTGAGCATTTTGATCCACTATCATGTATTATTAAGGTAACTTGACGAGTCTTGATTGGTTCAATAGTAAGACCGCTATACCTTAGCTTTGGAAATATGACTACCATGGAAAAACTTTAGCTCATTCTGCCTGGGGCGTCAGTTGCTGTCGCCTCACTTTGCCTGCTTTATAGATGGCATGATCACAGTTCTTGCGTTAATGCTAAAGATATTACTTCTATGGAAAATGCCAAGATAGGTACTTGCCAAAAGCTTCTAGGAAAATAAACTTTTTCTCTGATTTTGATTTGTCGGTCAGCACGACACAAGTTGAACCCTCGTCTTCTAACACGGTTGTTTCAATATCTTTTGCATAATAGGCATCCCCTCATGTCTGCCAGTTTTCATATTTAATGAGTGTCTGGAGCATCTATAGTTTGCGATGGCGGGATAATACACGGTACACACGCTAATAATACACGCTAATAATACACGTTAATAATACACGCTCAAGGGGTTAGAGCTCCCGGCGCGCGGAGCAGGCGACCCTGGCTCGATTTCCGGTGACGACAGCATGATTTTCACATCTTCGTTCATCTAAATTAACCTCGAATTTCACAATTCCAAAGTTCGGTTGGTCCAGTCTCATGTGCGAGAGCGTTTTACGATTAAAAAAGAATAGACTTTCTTGCGCTAGATAGGATTGCAAATTTAAAAAAGCCCATTTATGCGTTCGATATGGAATTAATCTGTAAATCTCTGACTATCGAAACCCACTCTTGATACTGGCATGCTGTCAGGGTGGTCTCGCGTGCTCTAAAAATAGACCCTCCTTTTCCCTGCCTTGATGTAGCCAAGCTATATACCCTATAGCCATGTGACAGTGTAAGGAGATTTAGCTAGTTCTGGACATATCACAAGGTGTAAAGTACGACAAGACGGTATCTCCCACATTCACACAACAAAGTATCGTGTGATATATTCCTCGGTACTCACATCAGCCGTTTGCAAAGACGTACCTGTATACGACTTGAATTCTGCTACCTAACACCACCACGACGGCCTCTGGGTGGGGAAACTGGATTTGAAACGCCTATCTGGGCGTCCAGTGAGTAATAACCAAGACCGATTGACGGGTCATCGATGCGACGACTGCGGTACGCTCGGTCCCAGATAGACTTATTCAGCCATAGGCGCAAATGCCGCGAAGCAAATCTTACAAAGCTGCAAGTCCATGGTCTTTCGCAGACGGACGGATGCCAAGCAACCCGTATAGAGCTATTAACGAGCGAATAAGAGTTTTCAATTTGATATATTGCAACGTACTACCGCCACCAATGTATATCTGAAGACCTGCAAGATACGAGAGAACGACAATTGTTCGTTTTGTAGCACAGACCCAGAAACTATAATGCATCTCTTCTGCGAGTGTCCCTATATAAGTCAAATTTGGGTAAAATTGGCCTCCACATGGTTTGAACAGTATATTGACATGAAAAAGTTGTTAATTTGTTTTGAAAGAAAATACTCTTGCTTGGAATATCTAATGTTAGATATAACAATCTTTTCAACCATTTAATATTGATTATTAAAAGATATATATATGTTAGTAAATGTGTAAAAGGTGTAAAAATGCAATCAAATTTTACTATCAAATTGAAAATATATATTTCTCCTAATAAAGACGGGAGCAGTTTAAAGCGGGTGTCCAACCTAATTTAATCGCGATCTGCTCCGAAAGTTTACATCTTAAAATTAAATTGCCCAGTGTTAACGCTTCGTTTCGGCCGACTGGTAAGGAGAAAAAAATTAAGGCAACCCGCCCCCAGCAATGTCCAGCAGAGCGCCATCTTGCCATGAGCAGTGACGCATATTGTGATTATTCATATAGTGCCGCATTATGTTATAACTCGCGGAGAGAGAGATCAGGGCCGCGATTTACAGATGAACAGCGGCAGTTCCGAGCCTCGCAGTAGCGCAAGATCTTAGTGTTTCATCGAAAAGTACCGTCCAAACAAATTGATATACGTCTTGCGACGATTGACTCTGCAACAATGCCATGATTGGAGTTAGAATCGCAGCTATTTATATTAGCGATTATCACGCGCTCTTGTTTTGCTCACACAATAGGCCCAATTTCCGGTTTGAATAAATTAGAGTATCGCCTCTTGATTGGTCAATCGCGGACACGCCTCCAAAAAGGGCTGCCGCCTGGGTAGGCGGCGAAATCGTGCGTGGCGGTCACTTCTAAATTTTATTGTGAGCTACAGATAGAACGAAAAATTATATAATTTGGAGGATAGACAATTGGGTATTATATGAAACGGTAAAGCAGCGTTAGAGGCCGGGCTGGCGGTTCCCTTTAAAGATTTTCGATAAAAAAAATGGAGGCCTCTGCGCCATATCCTCAATGGCCAGCAAGCTAAGGTAGAGACATCAATTCTATTTTGTATCAAACCACCGCTACGCTTTAGTTATTATGTAATGTGTTTGGCTGCCTACGAAATAAAAACAAAATCTGTATACTCTTTATTTGTTTGCAATATTGGTATCCCCAGATTTCAGATCTATACAAGGGGACGGGAAGACCAGTTTAGTCAGATACCTCAAGCCCTACCTTGACCGGCAGCCCGTCACATCGCTTATTATACTGGTAAACCGCTGGAAAACCCGTTGTCGGCTACACGGTGAGTAGTAACGGCACCTTAGATACATGTGATTAACACACAGAGAAAATTATATCAAGGCACTTATGTAACCAGGTACAACCACAATATACCTGCTACTATAATAAAAAAAAAAAAATGTTTTTTTTCTTCAGCTTCCGAGAATTATATATTGATATATATCCTGGAAAACCGGACTGTTAACCCTGGTGACGATACCTGAAACTAAGGTGCCGACGATTAGCTTCATAGACCTCGTTCTTGCCTGGCGGAAGTGCATGGTGTGCACCTGAACCGTAGTTCCGCCTCAGATCTCTACCCTCTAGGGGGCACGCCGAACAGTGGTACCGCGAGAAACCAGTTCACAGCTAACATCCGGGATAGCGGACTAGTTAGTGACCGCCCCCCCCCCTCCACCCTCAAGTCCACCCTCTTCCTGGCGTTTGAAGTGCCGAGTTCCACGATCAGTGCAAAAAAAGTACAACCCACCGCCCAAGCTCCTCGCACGGTGGCGCTACGCAATCTAGCTTCTACCGCTGCTGTCGGTCGGGGGCAAATTTCAAGACTCTTGAAAAACGGTCAAATCAGCTGTCATTTCTTGCATCATCAGCTCATTTTTCCTAATCGATTTGCACAGCGCCGCCCTGGCGACCGAGTGTGAAAATGCATTGAGGACCTAGGCGATAACAGAGATATAATGGAGCTCTAGCGGAATGAGTCGAAGGCAGAGTGCCCACGCCTTCCTCATGCCCCCACCCCCCTCCCCCTCACGATTAGCTTCATAGACCTCGTTCTTGCCTGGCGGAAGTGGATGGTGTGCACCTGAACCGTAGTTCCGCCTCAGATCTTTACCGTAGTTCCGCCTGAGATCTTTACCCCGAGTTCCACGATCAGTGCAAAAAAAAAGTACAACCCACCGCCCAAGCTCCCCGCACGGTGGCGCTACGCAATCTAGCTTTTACCGCTGCTGTCGGCCGGGGGCAAATTTTCAAGATTCTTGAAAAACGGTCAAATCAGCTATAAATTCTTGCATCATTATTATTTCAAGAATAAAACATAAAAATAACTAGCTTTGTGTATTTAATACAGCAAAAACATGTACCCTTTTGAAAAAGTTATAATTGTGACAGAATTCTTCTTTACCCATCACCTGATTTCACGTGTGATTAGGCTTAGGCTGGGTCCCAGCACTGACTTGTAGAAATGCTCTACGCATTTTTCCTAATCGATTTGCGCAGCGCCACCCTGGCGACCGAGTGTGAAAGTGCATTGAGGACGTAGGCGATAACAGAGATATAATGGAGCCCTAGCGGAGTGAGTCGAAGGCAGAGTGCCCACCGCCTTCCCCATGCGCCCACCTTCCACTTCGGTGATATCATCCATCAAATAACTGACCCCCTGCCCCTCTTTTTAATATCCTGGAATCTGTGTGCTGATGGTGACCTACCGATATATTGACTGGCCTGAGACTAGACCGTTTGGTGCCATTGTCTTTTATGGCTTTTAATGAAATGTAATATCTCGGCCCAGGCCCATGGGGTGACAAAAGATGACAAAGAGTCTGCCGCCAAAGGGGAAATTCCCTGTGCTTCGCCTTGAATGCGAAGGTTCGCGGGATGGAATCCCGGGCAGTCCGAGGTGTAATCGTTTCGATGTCGATACAGGTCTGGGGACCCTAAGCAATGGCAACATCGGAATGGGGATCAACCCTGACTTATACACTTGTCTCAACATAAAAGCATTCAAGACCCGATCAGACAAAGGTAAAATGTTTTCTATTGCTCAAGTATATGTTTTTTGTGTCTGTATTGAATCTTGTCAGCCACTCACTGTCTTTGCACTCGCTAGGTGGCGCCACACTGCTTACCATAGGCATAATCCAAACCCGAACTCATAACTATAGCTCATAACTTTAAACCATAACCACAACCACGACATAACCATAACATATAACCATAACACAACCATAACCATAATCATTACCACAAAACAACAATAATATATATAGCCATAACCATAACCACCACATCAATATAACCATAACATAAATATAACCACAATATAACCACAACGGATAGCCTGAACGTAATCATAACATAACGATAGCGTAACCATAACATGAATATAGCCATAACCATAAACATGAATATAGCCATAACCATAACATGAATAAAGCCATAACCATAACATGAATATAGCCATAGCCATAAACATGAAAATAGCCATAACCATAAACATGAATATAGCCATAGCCATAAACAGAAATATAGCCATAACCATAACATGAATAAAGCCATAACCATAAACATGAATATAGCCATAATTATAACATGAATGTAGCCATAACCATAACCTGAATATAGCCATAACCATAACATGAATATAGCCATAGCCATGAGCAGAAATATAGCCATAACCATAACATGAATATAGACATAACTATAACATGAATATAGCCATAGCCATGAACAGGAATATAGCCATAACCATAAACATGAATATAGCCATAACCATAACATGAATATAGCCATAGCCATGAACAGAAATATAGCCATAACCATAGCATGAATATAGCCATAACCATAACATGAATATAGCCATAGCCATGAACAGAAATATAGCCATAACCATAACATGAATGTAGCCATAACCATAACATGAATATAGCCATAGCTATGAGCAGAAATATAGCCATAACCATAAGATGAATATAGCCATAACCATAAACATGAATATAGCCATAACCATAACATGAATATAGCCATAACCATAACATGAATAAAGCCATAACCATAACATGAATATAGCCATAACCATAAACATGAATATAGCCATAATTATAACATGAATGTAGCCATAACCATAACCTGAATATAACCACAATATAACCACAACGGATAGCCTGAACGTAATCATAACATAACGATAGCGTAACCATAACATAACGATAGCGTAACAATAACATGAATATAGCCATAACCATAAACATGATTATAGCCATAACCATAACATGAATAAAGCCATAACCATGACATGAATATAGCCATAACCATAACATGAATATAGCCATAACCATAAACATGAATATAGCCATAACCATAAACATGAATATAGCCATAGCCATCAACAGAAATATAGCCATAACCATAACATGAATAAAGCCATAACCATAAACATGAATATAGCCATAATTATAACATGAATGTAGCCATAACCATAACCTGAATATAGCCATAACCATAACATGAATATAGCCATAGCCATGAGCAGAAATATAGCCATAACCATAACATGAATATAGCCATAACTATAACATGAATATAGCCATAGCCATGAACATGAATATAGCCATAACCATAAACATGAATATAGCCATAACCATAACATGAATATAGCCATAGCCATGAACAGAAATATAGCCATAACCATAGCATGAATATAGCCATAACCATAACATGAATATAGCCATAGCCATCAACAGAAATATAGCCATAACCATAACATGAATATAGCCATAGCTATGAGCAGAAATATAGCCATAACCATAACATGAATATAGCCATAACCATAAACATGAATATAGCCATAACCATAACATGAATATAGCCATAACCATAACATGAATAAAGCCATAACCATAACATGAATATAGCCATAACCATAAACATGAATATAGCCATAATTATAACATGAATGTAGCCATAACCATAACCTGAATATAACCACAATATAACCACAACGGATAGCCTGAACGTAATCATAACATAACGATAGCGTAACCATAACATAACGATAGCGTAACAATAACATGAATATAGCCATAACCATAAACATGATTATAGCCATAACCATAACATGAATAAAGCCATAACCATGACATGAATATAGCCATAACCATAACATGAATATAGCCATAACCATAAACATGAATATAGCCATAACCATAAACATGAATATAGCCATAGCCATCAACAGAAATATAGCCATAACCATAACATGAATAAAGCCATAACCATAAACATGAATATAGCCATAATTATAACATGAATGTAGCCATAACCATAACCTGAATATAGCCATAACCATAACATGAATATAGCCATAGCCATGAGCAGAAATATAGCCATAACCATAACATGAATATAGCCATAACTATAACATGAATATAGCCATAGCCATGAACATGAATATAGCCATAACCATAAACATGAATATAGCCATAACCATAACATGAATATAGCCATAGCCATGAACAGAAATATAGCCATAACCATAGCATGAATATAGCCATAACCATAACATGAATATAGCCATAGCCATCAACAGAAATATAGCCATAACCATAACATGAATATAGCCATAGCTATGAGCAGAAATATAGCCATAACCATAACATGAATATAGCCATAACCATAAACATGAATATAGCCATAACCATAACATGAATATAGCCATAACCATAACATGAATAAAGCCATAACCATAACATGAATATAGCCATAACCATAAACATGAATATAGCCATAATTATAACATGAATGTAGCCATAACCATAACCTGAATATAACCACAATATAACCACAACGGATAGCCTGAACGTAATCATAACATAACGATAGCGTAACCATAACATAACGATAGCGTAACAATAACATGAATATAGCCATAACCATAAACATGATTATAGCCATAACCATAACATGAATAAAGCCATAACCATGACATGAATATAGCCATAACCATAACATGAATATAGCCATAACCATAAACATGAATATAGCCATAACCATAAACATGAATATAGCCATAGCCATGAACAGAAATATAGCCATAACCATAACATGAATGTAGCCATAACCATAACATGCATATAGCCATAGCCATGAGCAGAAATATAGCCATAGCCATGAGCAGAAATATAGCCATAACCATAAACATGAATATAGCCATAGCCATCAACAGAAATATAACCATAACCATAACATGAATATAGCCATAACCATAACATGAATATAGCCATAGCCATAAACATGAATATAGCCATAACCATAACATGAATATAGCCATAACCATAACATGAATATATCCATAACCATAAACATGAATATAGCCATAACCATAACATGAATATAGCCATAACCATAACATGAATATAGCCATAACCATAACATAACAACGGATAACCCTAACCAAATCACAAACATAATAATAAATATTCCCATAACATAATATAACCATAACATAAATATAACCACAACATAAAATATAGCCATATCCGCAACCACAACATAATCACAACGTGACCATAACTTAACATAGCCATAACATAACCATAACATGAATATAGCCATAGCCCGCGCTACAACCATTACATAAATATAACCACAACACAAATGTAACAGCAACCTAGCATAACTATAACATAACCATAACACAACCATAACATAACCATAACACCTAATCCATAAAATAAACACACTTCTAGATAGTTGCGGTAACTTGTGGGGGCTCGCCGAACCTGATTGGACCTGACTTCTCCAGGGACTACGCGTATAATTGCCCTCGAACTGTAAGTAACCGGACTGCATGGCCCTTCCAAAGTATGTACGCACAGGCCGTTCTACGACCGCCCACCCACCGACTGACAACGCACTGTAAGTAACCCGACTGCATGACCCTTCCAAAGTATGTACGCACACCCGGTTCTACGACCGCCCACCCACCGACTGACAACGCACGGGTCAAGCTAGGAGCGGCCTCTTGCACCATAATCTACCTGTAGAGAATGGCGTATAGAGCCAAGGGTCGAGCCACGCGTGGAGTGGGGGGGGGGGGGGGGGAGGGGCACTACAGCCTGTTTATTTGAGCTGACAAAGCCGTGGTGCAGCCCCCCTTACATAGCCGTTCTACCACGCCTGTCGTTCGTTATCTTTCCGCCCTGACCAAGGCCGTACAAGGGTCTTGGTGGAGACTCGTTAATTGCCCTGTGAATGGGCCCTCTAGCATGAGGGCTGGGTGCCCCGGGTTGGGGGGGGGGGGGTGGAAGGGGGGTAGGGGTGGCTTGGGATGGGAGGGGATATTGGCGTGGTGGATTGATTGTGTGGGAGAGGAGTGGGTACGGGTGACTTGGTGGGGGTGAGGGTGGGGAGGGGGGGTGATGGAGTGTGGTAGAGGTGATTTGGTGGGGATAGGGGTGGGGATCGGGGAGGGTGGCAGGGGTTGACTTAGTGAAGGTGTGGCAGGGTTTGACTTGGTGGAGGTGTGGGAGGGTAGCAGGGGGTGATTGACTTGGTGTTGACGAGGGAATGTGGTAAGGTTGATTTGGTGGGGATGGGGGAGTGGGGAGTGGGGTGACTCGGCGGGGGTGGGGCAGTGTGGCAGGGGGTGTCGTCGTGGGGGTGGCGGTACGATGACGATGACGAGAAAGGGTGTGGGTAGGGAGGGGTGAGGTTGGCGATGGGAAGGGGTGTGGGTAGGGAGGGGTGAGGTTGGCGATGGGAAAGGGTGTGGGTAGGGAGGGGTGGGGTTGGCGATGGGAAGGGGTGTGGGTAGGGAGGGGTGGGGTTGACGATGGGAAGGGGTGTGGGTAGGGAGGGGTGGAGTTGGCGATGGGAAGGGGTGTGGGTAGGGAGGGGTGAGGTTGGCGATGGGAAAGGGTGTGGGTAGGGAGGGGTGGGGTTGGCGATGGGGAAGGGTGTGGGTAGGGAGGGGTGGGGTTGACGATGGGAAGGGGTGTGGGTAGGGAGGGGTGGGGTTGGCGATGGGAAGGGGTGTGGGTAGGGAGGGGTGAGGTTGGCGACGGGAAGGGGTGTGGGTAGGGAGGGGTGGGGTTGACGATGGGAAGGGGTTTGGGTAGGGAGGGGTGAGGTTGGCGACGGGAAGGGGTGTGGGTAGGGAGGGGTGGGGTTGACGATGGGAAGGGGTTTGGGTAGGGAGGGGTGGGGTTGACGATGGGAAGGGGTGTGGGTAGGGAGGGGTGGGGTTGGCGATGGGAAGGGGTGTGGGTAGGGAGGGGTGAGGTTGGCGATGGGAAAGGGTGTGGGTAGGGAGGGGTGGGGTTGGCGATGGGAAGGGGTGTGGGTAGGGAGGGGTGGGGTTGGCGATGGGAAGGCGTGTGGGTAGGGAGGGGTGGGGTTGGCGATGGGAAGGGGTGTGGGTAGGGAGGGGTGGGTTTGGCGACGGGAAGGGGTGTGGGTAGGGAGGGATGGGGTTGGCGATGGGAAAGTGTGTGGGTAAGGAGGGGTGGGGTTGGCGATGGGAAGGGGTGTGGGTAGGGAAGGGTGGGGTTGGCGATGGGAAGGGGTGTGGGTAGGGAGGGGTGGGGTCGACGATGGGAAGGGGTTTGGGTAGGGAGGGGTGGGGTTGGTGATGGGAAGGGGTGTGGGTAGGGAGGGGTGGGGTTGGCGATGGGAAGGGGTGTGGGTAGGGAGGGGTGGGATTGACGATGGGAAGGGGTGTGGGTAGGGAGGGGTGGAGTTGGCGATGGGAAGAGGTGTGGGTAGGGAGTGATGGGGTTGGCGATGGGAACGGGTGTGGGTAGGGAGGGGTGGGGTTGGCGATGGGAAGGGGTGTGGGTAGGGAGTGATGGGGTTGGCGATGGGAAGAGGTGTGGGTAGGGAGTGATGGGGTTGGCGATGGGAAGAGGTGTGGGTAGGGAGGGGTGGGGTTGGCGATGGGAAGGGGTGTGGGTAGGGAGGGGTGGGGTTGGCGATGGGAAGGGGTGTGGGTAGGGAGTGATGGGGTTGGCGATGGGAAGGGGTGTGGGTAGGGAGCATGGGGTTGGCGATGGGAAGAGGTGTGGGTAGGGAGGGGTGGGGTTGGCGATGGGAAGGGGTGTGGGTAGGGAGGGGTGGGGTTGGCGATGGGAAGGGGTGTGGGTAGGGAGTGATGGGGTTGGCGATGGGAAGGGGTGTGGGTAGGGAGCATGGGGTTGGCGATAGGGAGGGGTGGGGTTGACGATGGGCTGAAGAACACGGGCACTGGGTCATCGTGACTCTGCATGTGGCACTGAAGCCGATGTAGGTCGGTCGGGGTAATTAGTTGTTTTTCTCGTTGATGTCTCGTTACTCGACGCTTGATGTATTTTTCTCTCTCTATATATAATGACTTGATATTCGACACTGACACCCATCTGTGCATGGTTTGAAGAGGCATCGGCGGTGCAACCGCCCACGGAACAGCACTGTCAAGAGCCCCCCCCCCCCCCCCCCCCCCCCCGGCCGTCATCTTACTACACTAACGCCAACGACCAAAACATGTCTCACGTCAGTCAACGTCGACGAAGGTCAAGGTCAATTCAAGTCAACACATTTTTGCAGTTAATTAAGCAAAATATATCGTATTGTTGTATAAATGGTATTCTGAGGTTTTACTCACTGGTTGTAGTAAGTTCCAGTCGTATTGGGAGTTGTGAGATGGCTGCCGGCTGACACAACAGAACTTGAAGGTCCCGCCGTGCTCTTTGCCAATCTGCCGGCCTTCAGTCCCGCTCGCCAGGGGGTGCTTCCGCTACCAGCAACATCCGCCAGGGGCCGCATCTACAAGTTAGAGGGCGTTCATGGTCCCCCCAATTGACCCCACTTTTGCCCGATACTACACTCTCCCCCGTCATATGTTTTTTTGGTCTTATTCATCAATAAAAAATAATTAAGTCTACGGGTATAACTAAATAGCCTTATTGTGAGCCAATATACATCATTTTCCGTTCCCTCATAATATTATTATAACAAGGTAAATATTCGAGCAATACATATGTATAATTAAGGTATACATAAATATTGACGTGAGACGAAAGGATCAGAAGCATCCGAACCACTTCGTTCCCGGCACATACCTACATATACTTGTCAATCTGTTAACATGAATTTATATTACCTTAATATTTACAACGTCACGTCAACACATATGTAATATAGATTAAGGCATACATAAATATAGACGTGAGACGAATGGATCAGAAGCATCTGAACCGGTCCACCTGATATGTGTAATATCAAGGATTACATATACTTAACTATAGTGCTGAATATACAGTGATCAAATGTAAGGTTCAGAAATATCCGAGCCTGTTCATTTGTAATGATACTTTAAAAAATGTAGTAGAACTGGTTTGCAGTATTGCCAGTGATAGCTAAGATCATTAATACTAGCAGATGGCAAACTCGTCACTGTGGCTTAGGCCGCCGTATCGACAAGTTACATAATTTTCTCGCTGTTACATATATATGTATGTATTAAACTTAAGAACCTGACTGTTCCTAAACTTTGTACATGGAGAACTCTCATATACTTAAACCTCGATGACATAGGGGCAAATAAATCAGTTCTCCTTCACATGACACTCCGTATCCTCAATCAGAGAATCCGGTATGAAAGTAGGATAGCTCGCAACTGAATTAGGAGGCCAGCAGAATGATAGGGAGAAGGGGAAGACTCACTGTGAGCAACCAGAACATCCGGTTTGCTATTAGGGTAATTCTCCTTTAAGTGCGGATCAGATGGCCTAACAGGATGATAATTTAGAGAGATCTGGTAGGGTTAGACGTATGTTTCAGTGTTAATGGGAATAACAGCAGCACGTATAGCGGTGATGGACGGCGGGGTCGAGCAGTGGGTGGGGGATCGACAAGTAGGTCGGGGTCAACCGGGGGGTCACCGTGAGTGAGTGGCAGCGACAGGCGGACGCTCTCGAGAGAGGGTGGTGGCAAGCCCCAAGGTTGGGGTGGTAGTCCCAACTTAGCGAGGGGGTGAATCCCGGGTTGGGGTGGTAGCCCCAACTTAGGGGAGGGGCGAGTCTCCGGGTTGGGGTGGTAGCCCCAACTTAGCGAGGGGGTGAATCCCGGGTTGGGGTGGTAGCCCCAACTTAGCGAGGGGCTGAATCCCGGGTTGGGGTGGTAGCCCCAACTTAGCGAGGGGGTGTATCCCGGGTTGGGGTGGTAGCCCCAACTTAGCGAGGGGGTGAATCCCGGGTTGGGGTGGTAGCCCCAACTTAGGGGAGGGGCGAGTCTCCGGGTTGGGGTGGTAGTCCCAACTTAGCGAGGGGGTGAATCCCGGGTTGGGGTGGTACCCCCAACTTAGGGGAGGGGCGAGTCTCCGGGTTGGGGTGGTAGCCCCAACTTAGGAGAGGGGAGAGGCCCCAAGTTGGGGTGGTACCCCCAACTTGAGGGAGGGGAGAGGACCCGATGTAAGGATGTATAAATAGAGGGAGAACGAACTGAGACTCGAACTAGAGAACTAGGAAGGAAGCAAGAAGCGAGAACTAGAGCTAGGACTAGAACTAGAAAACCAGAGAGAAGATTGATGCATGGAATATTATTGTGAAATAAAGCTCAGAAAAGGAACGACATGTGTTAGAATTTACTGAGCGGCCCGGCGAGAGAACTCTACAAATTGGTGTCAGAAGTGGGATTGGAACTTTAACACGCAGTGGATAGTTGGATTGGTTTTTATTTGAGGATTAGCAGGAACATGTTGGTCATCCACGAAGCCGGTGTGTGCTGACCTTGTTTTCATCTGCGGAAAGGGCGCTTAGGGGCGAGATGGAGGCGCTTAGGTCAGAATTAGCAGAGCAAAGGCGTCTAAAGGATATCGCCGTGGCGGAGGCCGGCGATATAGTGGCAGCGGCTAAGCGCCAGACCGATTCGGCGGAACAGCAGGCCGATTCGGCGGAACAGCGGGCCGATTCGGCAGAACAGCGTGCCGATTCGGCCGAACAGCGTGCCGATTCGGCCGAACAGCAGGCTGAGTCGGGGAAACAGCGGGCCGAAGCAAGGCTGGCGGCAGCGACGGGCGCCCCGATGGCCGAGGTGCGGTGCTTCGCTTGTCAGGAGCTGGGTCACTACGCCCGCTCCTGTCCGAGAGGGAGTGGCGGCGTGGAGATCGGCGAGCGGCGCGGCGAGCGGCCGGCCAGCGGCTCCACCTTCCACCAGGGAAACTAGAAGGGGCCGGCCCTACCGGCCAGTCGTCGGCCCTTGTTGCGACTGATTGTGTAGCAAGGTACGAGTTGTGATCGTTCTTCAGGGAAGTAGACGAGGATATACCACTAAATGCACGGAGGGTCGGCGTGTCGCAGGTGCCGAAAACGCGGGCGTACGGCGCAGACGAGGCGCGCCCCGTCAGGAGAAGTGTGTTTGTTGTGATGTTTGTGTTTGTTGTGCTGTTTGTGTTTGTGTGGTGGTGCGGCGTCATGTCCTGGGTGGGATTTGGCGGCCAGGAGGTTGTGAGGAGTGGCGCACAGGGAGGTGGCTGGGCGTGGCGGCTCTGTCGTTGGAGTCAGGTCAAGTGGCGGGGTATGACGCGCAGGGAGCGCGATGTGAAACCCCGTGGGCCTACTCCGGCTTTAGGGGAGAGATCCACCGCGAAGGAGAGCCACGAGCCGAGGAGTAAACCTGTGCTGCCGCGGGACCGGGCTGGATGTCGAAGAGTGACGCGCGGGGAAAAGGGCGGAATGTCCGAGTACCCGCATCAATCTTTAAGTAGGAGATTGTCACTAACGACGGATAAGGCGCCCGTCTGAAATATGTCGAGAAGGACAAGGCAGCGGGATGTAGTCCATCGCCAAGGCAAAAAGCACGGCGACGCAGATGCGTTGTCACGGATACCGTGCGACCCGAGCGAGTGTGATTGCTTCGATGGAGACAAGGTGCTGACCGAGTTACCTTGCGGCGGATGTGATGTTGGTTTGCAAAGGCACCGACCACGGTCGTCATCCTGTGAGTTGGGTGACGTGAAGCCGCTAGGAGCTCAGAGGGTCAGCGTGTCTCAGGCATCGGCAATACGGGTCGGCGACGGGAAGGTGGCGCGCTCTGGGTGGACGCGTGTAGTGGCTATGGTCGTGGTCTGGCTGAGCTGCCTAGGTCGGTGGGTGGGACCCAGCGGCCGGAGGGCGAGAGATGGCCAGGAGGAGGGTTCGTTTAGTCGAGTCCGGAGGTGTGGTGGATCTATTTGGCGGGGTTTGAGGCGCATAAAGCGTGATGTGGCACCCCGAGGGTCGGCACCAGCCTTACGTGGGAGATCGGCCGAGAACGGATGCCAGCAACGGAAGCTGGATGACGCGGACCAGCGGTTGGAAGGCCCAGGTCTGTCCTTTGGTGGGAGATCCACACCAGCTACCATTGATAATGCGGGTACGAGCTGCTGCGGGGAGCGGCGCAGGATGAAACGCGGCAACGGGACAGCCCTTCCCCCGGGCCCAGGACCGCCATCAGGTGTGGGGCCAGATTAAAGTGCGAGAGATACAACCCCCCTCAACGACAGCAGGCGGTGGACATAGGCCGCTCTACTGATCTGACTGTGTGACCGACAGCGCGGCTCGAAGATGCTGAGACTTTTTTTCGAACGAACATTGTTAATTGTATAGTGCATGTGTGTATGTGTCATGTCATCGGGAGATACCAAGGCTAGTGGGAGATAGTGTAGAGAGATCTGGTAGGGTTAGACGTAGGTTTCAGTGTTAATGGGAATAACAGCAGCACGTAGAGCGGTGATGGACGGCGGGGTCGAGCAGTGGGTGGGGGATCGACAAGTAGGTCGGGGTCAACCGGGGGGTCACCGTGAGTGAGTGGCAGCGACAGACGGACGCTCTCGAGAGAGGGTGGTGGCAAGCCCCAAGGTTGGGGTGGTAGTCCCAACTTAGCGAGGGGGTGAATCCCGGGTTGGGGTGGTAGCCCCAACTTAGGGGAGGGGCGAGTTCCGGGTTGGGGTGGTAGCCCCAACTTAGCGAGGGGGTGAATCCCGGGTTGGGGTGGTAGCCCCAACTTAGCGAGGGGGTGAATCCCGGGTTGGGGTGGTAGCCCCAACTTAGCGAGGGGGTGAATCCCGGGTTGGGGTGGTAGCCCCAACTTAGCGAGGGGGTGAATCCCGGGTTGGGGTGGTAGCCCCAACTTAGGGGAGGGGCGAGTCTCCGGGTTGGGGTGGTAGTCCCAACTTAGCGAGGGGGTGAATCCCGGGTTCGGGTGGTAGCCCCAACTTAGGGGAGGGGCGAGTCTCCGGGTTGGGGTGGTAGCCCCAACTTAGCGAGGGGGTGAATCCCGGGTTGGGGTGGTAGCCCCAACTTAGCGAGGGGGTGAATCCCGGGTTGGGGTGGTACCCCCAACTTAGGGGAGGGGCGAGTCTCCGGGTTGGGGTGGTAGCCCCAACTTAGGAGAGGGGAGAGGCCCCAAGTTGGGGTGGTACCCCCAACTTGAGGGAGGGGAGAGGACCCGATGTAAGGATGTATAAATAGAGGGAGAACGAACTGAGACTCGAACTAGAGAACTAGGAAGGAAGCAAGAAGCGAGAACTAGAGCTAGGACTAGAACTAAGAAAACAGAGGGCAGATTGATGCATGGAATATTATTGTGAAATAAAGCTCAGAAAAGGAACGACATGTGTTAGAATTTACTGTGCGGCCCGGCGAAGGAACTCTACAATAGGGAGGGCCCACTATCAGCAACCCTGCAGAACATCGGCACGCAGTTTTTAGAACTCCCTTCCCAGAGAAGATACGGGAGTCTGACAGAACATTCGGTACGGTATTAGGAAAACTCTCCCCTGAGAGGGGATCAGGTGGTCTGATTGGATGGTAGGGAGAAGGAGAGGACCAACTATCAGCAACCAGAACATCCGGTACGCAGTTAGTAGAACTCTCCCCCAAGAGAGGATCAGGTGGCCTGATTGGATGGTAGGGAGAAGGAGAGGACCAACTATCAGCAACCAGAACATCCCGTACGCAGTTAGCAGAACTCTCCTCCAAGAGAGGATCAGGTGGCCTGATTGGATGGTAGGGAGAAGGAGAGGACCAACTATCAGCAACCAGAACATCCGGTACGCAGTTAGGAGAACTTTCCTCCCAGACATGATCAGGTGATCTGACAGGATAATAGCCAGAGGATTCTGTTTCAATCATATCCTTCTTACTACCCCTAGCCCGAGTGTCTCGTACAGGGACTTCAGGAGTGTGCATGGTAAGGTCTTGAAGTGGTTGGCCTGCGTGGTAGCTCGAGTAATGGCCTGCAACCCGAGCCTCTAAGAGTTTAAAGAAGGAAGGGTCCCTACTCTAGCTCCCTCGATAGGAGAAGGAGGCAGTAAACGGGAGGCTTCTTTGGTGCATTCACGCACACTATGAGCTGGAGATCCACAATGGTTACATCTGGAGGGTGACTTTGGCCTAGGATGGAGTGAGGGCGATCCAGGACGATACTGGTTTTGTAAGATCTGCATAATCTGTGAGACCTGCTGATTAGTGGTGGAGAATTCAGCTTTGAGTTGGGCAACTTCAGATTCCCAATTACCCTCATTTGGGTCTTTAACTTTCTGGGGATTTTCAGCCAGTTGGTTTTGTTTGTCAGTATTAATTTTTCTAATCTGGTAATTTTCAAGATCCATTGAGGTATTATCATTTGCAAATGTGACTCTCCTGATTTCGGATCTAAAACTCCCAATCATGCGATGATTGTGAATGGACGATTTCACCATTTGAACAGCTTCGTCCAATGTGGAAGGGTTTTTCTCCAAAGCACTCAGAGCTGCTTTCTTGTCGATGCATCCTCGACAGAAAGAATCTATTGCCATGATTTGAATGATTTCTTCAGGAGTATTTGGAAACCCATCAGTTGCCAGTTCTAGTACTCTATCTGCACATTCATCAATGGGTTCTTCTAAAGTTTGTTTTAGATATTGCAGTTGCCGACGGAGAGAGGAAGGGGGATCGTTCTTGCCAAATCTGGTGGCCAACTTTTCAAAAAGAAGATGAATATCATTTTGCACCAGATGGGATTGAGAACAAAAAAACTTCAGAGCTCTACCCCGGAGTGATTCTACTAATTTATCCAATTGGGTCATATTGTCCCAAGCAAATCATTGAGCCATTCTTTTAAATTGGACTTCAAATGGTTTCCAGTCTTCCCTTTCATCAAACGTGGCCATCTTTGGAGGAGGTGGCCCTTCAATTCTCTTTCTACGAGTGAATTGGTCTGACTCAGATTCAGAGAGTTTCTGAGATTGTTGTTCCATATGTGGGAAAACTTGGGTTTTATTGTCTACATCTCTTTTGGTTACTTTCCTCAATCCATACACACCACCAGGTGCTAGACTGTCCACCATGGAATGGGAAGAGTCTTCATGAGATTTAATATGGGAAGCCTTGAGGTCTTTTAATTCTTCCTGTAATTTATCAATCATCCTGTTCATGTCAGCTGACTGTCTCTCGAATTTAGATTTCATTGCTTCATTGCTTTTAATTAAGTTTTCTCTATCCTGGGACCACTGATCACGTAGTTTATTTATTTGCTTTTGAGCGTCTACTTCTATTCTGCCTTTGATCTTCAGCAACTCTTCCTTCTCAATCTTTTCAGCCTTTAACTGTTCTTGTGATTCTTCCAACTGTTGTTCTTTAATTTTCATGTCAACACTCAAGGTATCAAAGCGGCTAACTAGCTTGTTGAAGGTTTGCCACTGTACATTATGGTGTGCATTTGCAGCATTGTCAAGTTCATCAGATGGAGAAATTGTGTCAAATGCAATCAACTTTTGATCAATTAATGGTTGTAAAACAGTAGCAGGGATGTTAATTTCAGTCAACAAATCTGCAACAGTGAGATCAGTCTGTTTATCATCTCGCAAAGAGATGATAGCAGTAGCACGATTTAGACCAATTCTTTTCAAAGTTTGTAATTCTTCAAAAGTTACCAAATTAATGTTTAAAGCCATATTGATTATAAGAATATTCTATAAGGTAAATATAAAAAGAGGAAAGAAAACCATCTTTGTAATATTTAGTAGTTAGTGGTATGGAAAAGGAGACATTGTCCACCCAGAAACGAGCCAAAATATTCAGATAACTGTCAGGTAGGCCTAGAACAAAATGGTCAGCAGGGCAAACAGAATCAATTATGCACAAAAGTTGATTGTCAAGATAAACAAACTATCAAAACAAACAAATAGTAATCTGACTAAGAAAAGAACGAGTGAGAATCAGAAACTTCCGATACTACACAAGTCTATAACCCGCCAGCCTACTAAAATGTCTACCCAAGCTAACACATCATGTGACCAATGCCCGCGAAAAAAAAAATTCAGGCCTGGTCAGTGTCAACACCCGAACAAAGTCAAAGATTGTCAAAGTCAAAAATAACCATGAGATAAAACCCCAAAAATAGGCGTTCATCCATGTACTTCTGACACCAATGTTGTATAAATGGTATTCTGAGGTTTTACTCACTGGTTGTAGTAAGTTCCAGTCGTATTGGGAGTTGTGAGATGGCTGCCGGCTGACACAACAGAACTTGAAGGTCCCGCCGTGCTCTTTGCCGTTCCGTGCCAATCTGCCGGCCTTCAGTCCCGCTCGCCAGGGGGTGCCTGCGCTACCAGCAACATCCGCCAGGGGCCGCATCTACAAGTTAGAGGGCGCTCATGGTCCCCCCCAATTGACCCCACTTTTGCCCGATACTACAGTATCAATGTTACAAAAAATTGTACGACTACCGCTATGACACATAAAGGCACTGCCAGCGAAGACTCCCCAGGTGAGTTGTTAAGTTGGCTGTTGGTTGTATATTCATGAAGCTTTAACCAATTCTAATCTGGTCATATCGCGTCAACGGGAGACCGATTGGTTGGTGGTATATTCAGGACGCTTTAACCACTTTTGGTCATATCGCGTCAATGGGAGAAGGAAGAGAAGAGCGGAGCCATGTCCCCGGGGGTAACCCCCTACTCTTTGCGAAGAAGGACATGGGATCTTTATCCTGCGACCACACAGACATGGCCACAGCGGGGCGGGAACCACCGATATGTACGTGTCGTTAGGCATTTCATGTCATTTTCCAACGAAGATCGATATGCAGGACACTAAATTATGGAAATCGCCGTCCCGCGTCGAATTTCCACTGTACGTTTAGGGTAAGAACGTGTAATTCCGGCCGGCTTTGTCCAAATCACTGCTCCCTACGTCGATTGTTAAAGCTGCTCATACAGTATGGCTCCACCTACATTATCATTGGAACATATTTTTAAGCAATGGTTTGCTGTCTGAAAATGTAACCCTATACGAAATACGTTATAATAAAAAAAAACAGGACAGTGACGCAATACACCAAAAAAACACCCTTTTAACACAAGAGCTTACTGGCTACGCACCAGTTTAGCCAACACATGTCGCTTAACAAGATGCGTTATTTATTGTGTAGAATAAATGCGTAAACTTAGAATACATCATTTCCACTCCAAAGGTTTTTTTAGGAAAAAAAATTCAGAGAAACTATTGACGTATGAGTAACTTAAAACCGTCGGTGGCGTGGGCCATTCTTACATAGATCCACCATAAGACGGCGAAGCCTGCCTGATACGCTGTGGCTTCGAAACGCGGGGGCGAAACCCGTACTGAAGTCGCCTTTTCCTTGTCGTTGCCAGCCGGTCCCCTACTTACTAGCGTCTGTATTGATAAACGAGTGTCTGACTGTCAAACTGGAAATACCCCCTCATCGGTTTCTTGAACAGTTGATTCAACATTGGCGGCAGAAGAGAGGGGCGGGGGGTGGTCTCCGCTTCCGGTCCCGCCTGTGGCATCTGTCTAGACCCAATAATGATGACTTGGCGCGCATTTGACCTTTCGAAGTCCCACATATTATCATGTCCCCAATATAGCTGCTGAACCAATGTATTCCCATTAAAGTTGCATGTCAAGTTCTTTCCCGCCAAAACTAAGTCCAGGCGAAATTTATATCAAAATTTGCAGAAAACTCGATTGTTCCATTCCATAAATTCAGAAACCTGATAAACCTCGCCGTTTCGGCTGTGGTGTGGCGAACGTGTCTATCCCGGGACACCACAGCATTCTGTCGCGGCACTGCTACTTATAACAAAGCATCGCGAAGCACACAAACTGATGACGTTTACCACTGAAATGAAAATTTGTGGTAAATTGATATCACGGGCAAGGCTAAGAGACACTATTTGGCAGTCTGGCATGGGTGGAGTATAGAGAAAACCAATCTTGAATGTTTCAAGGACTGATTCTTATTTGTATTTTGACCTCTTTAGTTTTGGCGGGAAAGAGCTCCACATGCAACTATAACTAACGTAAAGACACTGCGAAACAAAGATCTGCATCTAAACTTCATTAGTAAGATAGAGCGGCACCCAAATTCCATAGACAGATGGCTGGACGAATTCCATTTCTTAACTGAAGACAATTTTATTGATTCTGTCATATTAGCCCACACATTGACACGCAACACAAAGATAAAAACCTCTCAGTTCAAAATGGTCCACAGAATAATCCCATGCAATGCCAATTGAAGGAAATGGCACATGTCCCCTGTTTTTTGGGTGTAGGTGTTGGTCTGTCTCGTGAAAAAGTTCAACCAATCTACGTTCTTTTTTGCCTTTTTGCCATTTCATTCCATCGTCATTGCTTCGGTGACTGAAACTGAAGCAATCCAGAGCTTCCTCTCGACACGTCCACTATGACAATGTCATTTGTGGCTTACGCTTTCCGGAATAGGCAGCAATATTAAATTGAGTAGAAGTTTGTATTGAGATGAACGATATATAAATAAAAGTCGACCTCGCTTAACGCATAAAATTCTATAGTTATAGGGCTATAAAGTCTCGCTCGCCAAGACTTCCAGTTTATTTATTTTAGGGACAAACAAACGAAGCACGTGTTCGAAACGAGTCTGGAATCGCCTAGCGATATACATACATACATATCCTCTTCAGTCATATTCTTAGGCTATAAGCCTGTTGACTGATCCTGGATTTCGTTTTCCTCGTTATCGTTCATTTTGACTATTTGCGCATTGAGCGGAAGGCAGACGTCGTTTTCATACCAATGTTTTCTCCATAATTTGTCGAGTCGGTTTTCGAATGTGTTCATCTTTGGTGCCATTACGATGTCAGCCGGGAGGGAGTTCCAGGTTTGAACGATTCTGTTTTTGGGAAGAAGTGTTGACGGCGCTTTGTGTTGCAGAAGGGCTTCTTTAGCTTGAATAGGTGGCCTCTTGTTGTGTGGTCATCATCAAATTGAAATAGTTGCCGAGTTAATCTCCCTTGGTTGTCGTGGACTATGTACTTATAGGCCCTTATCATATCGCCCCTAGCTCTCCTGTAGCTCATACTGGGTAACTTGAATTTTGCTAGTCGCTCTTCGTATAGTAGATCTTTCAAGCCACGTACCAATGTTGATGCCCGACGTAATACACCTTCAATTAGTTATTTGTCCTTCATTGGACATGGGCTACACACTGCCGTACCGTATTCCAAGTGCGGTCGTATCAGTGCTGTGAACAGCATCTTTAGCGACGGGCCGTCTAGATAGCCATACGACCTTCGTACAAGTCCGAGTAATCGGTTTGCCTTACCAACTTGTATTGCAATGTGCTTAGAGAACTTTAGTTCACTGTCCATATGAATTTCCAGATCTTTTTCGACCTCGGCTGTTTCCAGTCTCACCAATTCGGCATCTAAAGTCATTGTGTAGGCGTGGTGAGGGTTTTGACTGCCAAGGTGGAAAACTTTACACTTGACTGGATTAAATTTTAGCTGCCATTTATCTGCCCATGTTGTCAGATTATCCAAATCGTTTTGAACTTGTTTTGCATCTTCTGTGCAACCTACAGTTTTGTAGACCTTGGTGTCATCGGCAAACATATTGGTAAAGTTCTCATCTACATCAGGCAAGTCATTGATATAAATCACGAAACGCGCAGGGCCCAGCACACTGCCTTGAGGTACGCCACCGCTTACGGGAGCCCATGTGGACCTACAGCCATTTACCAGCACACACTGCCGCCTGTCCCTGAGAAACTGTTGTATCTATCCCAGTACGTTGTCAGAGATGCCATAGGCTTTTTTAACTAACCGTTCACACCGTGCCGTTCATGGGGGACAGAATCGAAAGCCTTGGCAAAGTCCAAATATATAGTATCCAAGCATAATCCCTAGTCTAGGGCATCGGTCCAGGCATCCAGAACTGTGAGCAGATTTGTCTCGCACGAGCGGCCCGCAATGAATCCGTGTTGGTAATCTGATAAGAGCTTGTTTGAGATCATGTGCTCCATGACCTTATCCCGGATAATCGATTCGAGCACCTTACACACAACACTGGTGAGGCTCACGGGTCTGTAGTTCCCTGGGTCATATTTCTTCCCTTTTTTTGAACAGCGGGGTGACGTGCGCGTCCTTCCATACCCGTGGAAGCCTGCCCTCTTGGATGGAGGCGTTGAAGATGACAATCAGTGGATTAGACAGCCCATTTGCTAATTCCTTTAACATCAAAGGGTGTAGTTGGTCCGGTCCTGGAGATTTTCCTGGGTTCAGATTACTGAGCTTCTTAATTACCTCGTCTTCTGTTACAACAATATCATTCAGCCGGTGTTGAACTTGCTTGACGCCGGGTTCCGGTATATCTAACGTGTTTTCTTTCGTGAATGCGCTAGCAAAGAAGTTATTTAGGACTTCAGCTTTACCATCGTCACTTGTTACAACACTAGTGCCATCCATCAGAGTGCTAATCCCTTGTTTGGTTCGCAATTTGCTTTTGGCGTAGGCAAAGAAGGCCTTTGGATTCGATTTCGCGTTTTTTGCTATTTTCTTCTCATGTTCGGCCACCGCCTTTCTACAAGCCCATTTGGCCTGATTCCTCGTCCTGGCGTATATTCCCGGTAGTCGTTCCCATCTCTGCTGCTGGTGTATCTCTTAAAAGCCTCCCCTTTCCCCCGTTAGCTTTGTTAGTGTATCTTGGTTCATCCATAGAGATTTGTGCTTTGCATTTATTGCAGCCTTTTTGGAAATAAATAATTTCATACCGTCCATCTGGCGTGTTTCAAAGTAGTTCCATTGGTTTTCGACTGATATGCAGCTCACTTCCGCTGGCCAGTCAATCCGCTGCAGATCTTGCCTCATGCTGACGTAATCCCCCTTGGCATAGATGGATCTTTTTGTCTTCTGGGGTGCCTCCTTATAACAGTTATATAGAAAAAGTAGGCAGGCGTGGTGGCTTTTCCCCAGTGGGCATTCATGTTTTAAGTCTGTCACCATGCTGTCTTCAGTCGTCAGTATTAGATCCAGCACACTCGGTGTTTGCTCAGCACGGAAATGCGTTGGTGGCTCGTGTACATGTTGAAACAGGAATGTATCACGGAGGCATTCCGTAAACTTGTATGCTCTATGGTCACTGGAGACAGACGTTATTCCTTCTAGCCATGAAATCTCAGGGTGGTTGAAGTCGCCAAGTAGCAGAACGTGGGATGTGTGACTCGAGTACTTTCTTATGAGGTTGATAGAGTCGTTGTTCTCTGCTGAACTATTTGGTGATCGGTAGATACAACCCACGGTCATGCGATAATTCTCTTTCAGTTTTAGTTCGCACCACTCACTTTCACTGGCTTGCGCGAGAGTATTGATCAAGCTAGAAGATGCACCGGGCTCTTGTTTAGTATAGATAGCTACACCACGTTTGCATGCCTGGTGCTGAAGATTGGTAAAACTATCGTATCCGTGTAGTTGTAATTCTGATGGTTGCACCTGATATTGGCAGTTCTTTTGTAGAACTTCCGTGAAACAGATCACATCTGGTGCATGTAAATTGACGAGATATACCTAAGAATATTTAAGAAATATAGCTGCACAAAACGGATAGAGGACATATTTTTCATCCATTTGCGCCATTACAATGATGAATATTTGTTACGACGGAACAACACGGGCGAGAAACTAGTGTTTTTGGCGTTTCCTAGGAAAACGAGGCATTATGACGTCACACGGATTCTCCCCGGTGAAAACGTCGGCGCAACGCTTAAAACAGAAACTTAGAAAAAGAATAAAGAAACTTTGTCTTTTCGTGATCCAAAAGTGATAGGAAAACATACATGACGCCTCCGTGTGTTGTTACTCCATGCGCTGCACATTTTGACAGCGGAATGGTTAAGTCGATCACTTACTCTCGTCATTTTGTTACCGCGGAGGCACGTGAGACTGTGACGTCACTCGCTTTTTGGGGAACTCGCAGGTGAAGGGTTAAATTTAGAACCCTATTTTTAGTCCGGGCAGCCTGTGCTGAATCAGGGATCAACCCGAAACAAATTGCAATAGTAATCAAACCTGTTTTTTCTCATTCCTTAGATACCTGTGAATATCAGTTCCAAAATCTACCAAAATCTATTCATTGGAAAATCTGTTGTACGGGTGTAGTTTACGTTACCCCGGCAACACCAGAAAGATTCCGTATTTGTCCTAACACGAAGTAACAGAGAAGCGTTGTAATTAAGACTACTACCACAAATTAAGACCTGCGTGCCCTTCGCCTACTATATGTAATGTAGTGTTATTTCATCTACCAAATCCAACAAACAAAAATAAAATATCTTTAAAATTAAAGTTTCTACATTTTTTTTTTAATAAAGGACCCCTCTCCCGGTTTTCCGGCTGTCGATTGACACCGTGGCACAGGGCGCCGGATGGGTCTCCAGTGTGACAGTCACTTTTCAATAAATTGTCCGATTTCCACAAATCGTCTATATATATCTTTGGGTAGATCTACCGCCGTGCCGGTCTAGATAGGCATGACAATATTTTTTTAAAGGAGCTATAATTAGTTGGGGGTGGGGGGGGGGGGGGCGGAGTCATTATTTGCAGTTTCACCGTCACCAAAACCGGTTTGATTAATCTCTAGCTGCAACGTTTCGCTTTAAATAAGTGAAAGTTCTACCGCAAATGGAGGGTGCCTCACCCACAACATGGTGAGTCTCCCTCCCCAATTTGGGGTTTCTCCCCTCCCCTAACTTGTGGTGTCTATCCTACCCTATCTTGGTGTACCATCCGAATATTGAATATCTCCCTACCAACTTAGGCTACCACCCCAACTTTAGATGTGTTTTTTTTTCCCCTAAATTTGGGTGTATCCCCTTCCATATCTAGGGGCGTCTCCCCTCCCCTATCTTAGGGCATCACCCGAATGTCTCCACTCCCATAGCTTGGAGTGTGTCCCCTCTCCATAAACCCCCTAACGCCCTCCCCCCCACCCCCGCCCCACTTCTTTTCCCTTGGACCCTGCATACAACCAAATGTACCGATAACATTTCACATTTGACAGAGATATGCGTATTTTATTCATATGATGAGGATAAAACACCCCAACAATCGATTGAATTGTCAATATCGGACCATGTAAAAGTCAAATCTGAGACCCATCCGGCTCGCCTTGCAATTACGCTGCGCCGACCGACAGCCGGAATACAAAACAGGAAAACTAAATAACGCTCCATCACGCAGACTGGAAATATGGGTATGTACGCCACAATTCGTAGTGCGGGTCTCCACTGCCTCGCCTCCCGGCATTTCGTTTATGTAAAAATACGTTGCTGCCTGTGGGGTTAATAGGTTAAAGTAAGCCACCCCCTAAAAAATATATTCCAATCAACAGATTTTGGTAGATTTTGGAAACACCACTCCCAGACACCTACGGAACAAGAACAAATAGGTTTGATTACTATTGCAATTTTGTTTGGGTATATCCCTAGGTTTCCCGGATTATTTTAACTTTCTAGTGTTTTGAAGACGGATTTTTCCTCATATTCCGAATGTTCTGCGCTTCATCGCCTCCAAATATTTTAACGTATACCTCCCATAACCATGTTTAGTGAAATGGGACTCCTAATCTTTAGAATAAACCTGGAGAGAAATTGACTTATAGCTGCCTATACTTCAACATGGTGCACGTGTGTTTGTTTGTCCCCAAAACTGAAGTCGCGCGGCCCGATCGCGAGATCTGTATAGCCCTATAGCCTATTTAAGATTCGTCAGGCCATGACGTCACCATGACGTCACCACTACCCCATGGTGACGTCATACGATCACGTCCTGGTAGTACGACGTAAACGTTTACAGGCTCGTCTCAGACATGGAATACCAAGGCGGTATAGGTGTTGTCCTTCAGACAGTTCAGTTATGAAGTAACGAAATGGCCAACAGGTGCAGCCGTTCATCATGCAGGATTACGGCTGAAGGTCATTTCTTCAACCTTGGATCGATGTTGACGGCGTCTGACGTTACATGTAATTCCATACGGCTTTCCCACTCCCGAGAACTTTGCTGTAATGGATAAGTGTAGCAAAAAAGAACACGAAAAATCCCAAAAAACAATTCCGGGGGGGGGGGGGAGGGGGGGGGGAAGTAAAATAGAAAATATAGTTCGAACTACTATACTTGCCAGACCTGGCACTAAATGTAGACTTTTCTGACCTCAAATATATCCTCGTAACCTCAAAATAAAGGGTGTTGGTTTCCGGCTTTCTTTCGTACTGGACTGTTTTATCTTTCTGGCGTCATTAAGGAGTAGCACAATCTGAAAGAAACATACCGCATTTCGCGACGACCAATATTAAGCAAACTACAAAGCGGTAAAACAATTTATTAGATGATGACCTTGACATTTGATGTCTTGAGCCAAATTCAGCTTGATAGCATTTAACATCCACAACCATAGCCGTTGTCTCTTGCAAGAAATAGATTTCATTAAATTAATATATTTTGAAAATCCGACCTTCCTCGATATACATGTCGCTACTCCTTATCCTCATTAGAATACTATATTGCTAATCTCGAAATAAACATCTGATAATCTCTAACAGATATAATTCGAATGCTATCAAAAATTAAAGCTATTCAAACAGTTGTGTTTCGGCAAAATCATGTCAATATATTAAATTATTATATTTGATTGCCTACTTAATGCAAATCGCTTTCTTGTCACTAAAATTCCATGCCTGGAGTCGGCACAGCACTCCTAAACGATCAGCTGTCAGGCCAAAAAAACACTTTTTCTTATATATATTTACCATTCCATTCGAGGCAAATGTTAGTCCTGTTATATGTGAATGCTGCAGTTCGGTTATATGTGAATGTTACAGTTCGGTTATATGTGAATGCTACAGTTGTTATATATGAACCATACATTTCTGTTAAATGTGAATGTTACAGTTCGGTTATATGTGAATGTTACAGCTGTTATATGTGAATGTTACATTTCTGTTATATGTGGACGTTAACCTTTCAGCGAGAAATATCTGCATAAACAAACATCGCTCATCGTTGTGCGCACTGAGGCTAAACGAGGCCAGGGAGACTTCTGGGTAAATGAGATGTATACCTGTAGGTGGAAACCTCTTCGGGCTGAGATACTGGGCAGTGCTAAGCCAGACTCAAGCCGCTTAGCCCAGATCCCGCCCTCTTTACAGCGACATCTGCTGGCAGCATCGCTTCTTACACAGACTGTCAGGACATCCTATATCGTCTTGACGATCAACAGAACCGGAAGTAGTATCTGCTAGGGATCCGGAAGGGGGGGGGGGGGTCGTCCATTGTCCAGTGTCGATTTGTCAAAATTCTCAGTGTCGAATGTCGATTTGTTACGACGTTCCCTGTCGCTTTTTGGCTAAGTTCACTGTCGTTTCTTTTTAAAATCGATAAAATTTAAAGTCGATTTTTCAGATCCTCGGTGTCGGAATATGCCTGTGTCGCGTGTCGCCATTTACCCCTTCCAGACCCCTGTTTCTTCGACTCTTAGGAGCCATGTGTCCGGCACTAACCCTTACTCTTTGCGAAATAAAGACCTGCGAGCTATATTTTGCACCAACAAATGTATTTGCGCAGGTTGGGTTCGATTCGTGCACCAGTCGCTTGAGCTGACACAACATCCACACCATGAACATTACTCAGCCTTACATCTAAGCAACACTCCTTACATTTACAGCACAATCCTTACATCCACACCACAATCCTTACATCTGCATCACAATCCTTAGGTCCACATCACAATCATTACATCAATACCACAATCCTTACATCCACATTACAATCCGTACTTACACACCACAATCCGTACTTACACACCACAATCCTTACCTCAACACCACAAGCCGTACCCCAACACCACAATCCCTACATTAATACCACAATGCTTACAGCTACAGCTCAATCCTTACAGCCACGCCACAATACTTACATCCACATCACAATCCCTACATTAACGTCACAATCCTTACACCAATACCACAATCCTTACATCAAAACCCCATCCTTACACCAATACCACAACCCTTACATCAAAACCACAATCCTAACATCAATACCACAATCCTTACATCATTACCATATCTGCAGCCCAATCCTTAGATCTACACTACAATCCTTACATCCAAGCAACAATCCTTACATCGATACCAAATCCTTACAACATCACAATCCTTACATCAATACCACAATCCTTGCATCAATTCCACTCCTTACAGCAATACCACAATTCTTACATCAAAAACACAATCTTTACATTCATACCACAATCCTTACAACACCACAATCCTTACCCCATACCTTAATCCTTACATCAATACCATAATCCTCACATTAGTACCACAATCCTTACATCAAAAACACAATCTTTACATTCATACCACAATCCTTACAACACCACAATCCTTACATCAATACCACACTCCTTACATCAATACCATAATCAATACAACAATCCTTACATCTATACCACAATCCTTACATCCACACCACAATCCTTACTACCACACCCCAATCCTTACATCAATACCACAATCCTTACATCAATACCACAACCCTTACATCAATACCACATTCCTTACATCTATACCACAATCCTCACTTCGACACCACAATCCTTACATCCGCACCACAATCCTTGCATCCACACCACAATCCTTACTACCACACCACAATCCTTACATCAATACCATAATCCTTACATCAATACCACAATCCTTACATCAATACCACAATCCTTACTACCACACCACAATCCTTACATCCACACCACAATACTTGCATCCACACCGCAATCCTTACTTCCACACCACAATCCTTTCATTCACACTACAATCCTTACTTACACACCACCATGCTTAAATCCCCTTCACGTTCTGTCCAGGGGGCCTGGTCCTTGTCCTCACCCGACTCTAGCGGTGCCTTGTGTGGAGGAACCGAGCCGAGTAAAGAGGTGGGACATATTGTGACACAACCCATTTTGCTTTCGCGGATTTGGTCAAAGGAGGAAAAAATAACCCAGCCTCACCCTGCCCAACAATACAACATTTCCGGGGGGAGGTGAGAGGTGGTGGGGTTGCGGGGAGGGCAGCAGACAGACTATCTGTCAGGCCCGTCCGATGCCCACCCCCGTCGGCCAGCGCTGTCTGTTTATCCTTCGCCAGTGCTGTTGATATTTGATCCATTTGATTAATGCGGTCAAACCAATCTCGACTTGTTTTAGGAGACGCAATAAAAGAGCGTTCACCTTCCAAGCCCCCACTCCCCCAAACCCCACCCCTACCCACAGCCCTCCTTTTCCCCGGCCACCCCTACCCTCCACCCTTCACTCAGGCTCCCTTCTTGATTGGGTTAGAAGGCGGTAACATCTCTCATTCAGCCAACTCTCAGGACTTCCCACCACTTCCCGCCTCGTCCCCCTCCCTCCCTCACCCGCTCCTGCCGCCTGCCCCTCGTCCCATCGCCCCCGCCCTCCCACCACCAACCCACCCACCCACCTGACGTCTCGGTTTGCCATTCCCAGAATCAATCGGCCCAGTTATTGATTCGAGCAGCCCTATATGGGCCGATTGCCGCCCAAATGGTACATCGGAGCCGCTACAGGGACCAAGTATCTCCACTTGCACCAGACTATTTGGCCAACAACAGCTGAATCCAGCTTGAAGGCCCAACCGCCGATCCTTGGGATACAAAGAGGCTATCGGCACCTTCCCTCCCTCCCTCCGTTCCTTTTTCCGTTCTTGACGTCTACTAAGGGAACCCGTTCAAAAAGAAGGTTGGGGGAGTTGAGGGTACTTTGCTCAAAACATCATCCTTTTGAAATAAACAATGTCAAGCCATTGACCTCAATAGAAAGACGAAGTGTTTGTGTGTGTACCCAGTGGATAGAAACAGTTACCTGGTTGTTTGATCTTTTATTATAAACACACAAACGAAAGATTAATCCCATTGCATATTTTGGAACGACTAATAAAAACAAATTGCTCATTACGCGAGCTCCAGTGCATGTCATTAAGGAGATCCCGCGTATACCTCCAGGACGTGCTCTGTGTACATGAACGGTCTTCCGCACCGAAAAAATTAAAAGTCATCCTCAGCACCCCCAGCCCCTCCCCCCCTCCCCCCCCCCCTGCCCACTCATTCCCTTTGTCTTTTGTCTTCGCTCCAATTTGTCATTATCTGGGAAAAAATATGGGCCGGGTCACTGCCATGTAAATGTCGTCACCATTTAAGGTCTTCACCTGAGCCAATTTTTATACTAAGAGCAGTTTGGTGAGGGGGGGGGGGAGGAGGAGAGGGGTGCAGACGGGCTTGTGAGGGTGATGGCCGCTGAGATTAAGGTAGGGTGGGGGGGGGGGGGGCAAGAGGTGGGGGTCGTGTTCCCAAATCGCGAAAAATAAATGTCTTTATACCCAGGTTACGATGAATTAAATGGAGAACTCCACGCATACAACAGAAGGGACGGATACATGGTATAAATTACCGATTTCCCGATTCACGGTTATTTAATATTAAAATTCCCAGTTCACCATTAATGAAAATCTTTGATGACGACGGTCGGCTAATACCCCATTCCCGGTTCACGGAGAGTTATTTCTTCATTCCCAGCTCACGGTGAAATTAAAAAGCCATTCTGACTTGAGGAACGGACATAGCCCTTGATATCCCCACCCCCCCCCCCCCCCCCCCACCACCACCATTATTAATGGACTGCAATACATTGGGTCGGAGTCTGTATTTGTACCCCCCAACAACATCCCAGCAACACACCGAGAATCATTTAATGATTGGCGTCTCTCTTGTCATTGCTCTTGCGTTGTTTCAGTGGGATTAATGCCAGAACTGGGACAACGCACGGAGAAAGAACATAGTTATATTCCGTCTCGTTAACTCTGCTCACCATGTAAATCATTCTGAATAGGAAGACAGTTTTCATCGAGGTTAAATTCAGAACAGGTCCGTGACCCAGTCGGTCCGTTGCCGGTCTGCCTCATCACCAGCAGCCCCCCCCCCCCCCTTCCCCATTCCCTGCCCTGTACCACCGACCCCACAAACCCTCCCCTCCCCCTTCCTCCCCCCCTTCCCTCTACCACCGACCCCACACCCTCCCCCTTCCTCTCCCCTTCCCCCTCCCCCTCCGCAACGCTGTCACACACGTGTTCTGAGTGAGCCAAGGAGGGACAGAACAAAGGGGAACGAAGAGGGCGAGGGTGTGTGCATGGAGGAGGGGGTGGAGGGGGCAGAGGGGGGCGGCAGAGGGGGGGGAGCAGAGGGCGGAGGGAGTGAGTGAGAGAGTGACTGGGGTAGGGGGAGGGTTGTTCGTGACGGTGGGAGAGCACGGGGTGTTTGATGGCAGTATCGCCACCGGAAGTGACGCAGACAGTGACAGTCTGGTGGTTGCCCTTTAACCGCGACAGGCCAAAAATGGTAAAAGGACATCTTTGAGCCACCGAAATATCAAAACTCGGGCGAGACTTTGCAGAGCCCACGAGGACAGTAACCATGAGGTTAACTGGAAAGTACTTAGTTCTTCGCACCTGCGTTACTGCAAAAAGTTAAAACGGAGATGAGGGGGGGGGGGGTGAAGGACCCTCCCTCCCTCATCCCCCCTTTACGCCCTCGGCTCCCCTTCGGATATGACATGGAACATGTAACCTACCTAAACATGTGTAACGTACAACAGATACAGAGACGGGGCGAAATGCATAGCAATGGCAAGTGAGGTCGGCAAAGGAAGTACAGGTCATACACTGTATATATAAAGGGGACCCTAACAGGCGAACGTTAGTTCTACACTAATATTTTCCCTGCGAAACTTGGAAATAGAAAATGATATACATTTGTGCTTCTTAGTAATGTATATAAGAAAGAACGCACTCATTGTGCGCAATGAGTAACAGGGCGTGTTGTAAAGCCACTGTTTGGGCCAATCTAGTTCATCTCGTGTGGGGAAAGTGTGGCTTTCTTGTGTACTACGTCATCAAAATTGGCCTGCTTTTATATATGATAACATATCTATTTTGTACAGAGTTAACAGTTACACATTTGGAGATTGTGTCCAAGACATTTATCCAAAAGGTTTTGAAAATCATGATGTAGGTAGAAAGTTCTGTATGAGACGCTTAAAAGCAAAACAATATATATATATGAGTGGGTCAAATTAATTAGGAGAGAAACTAAATCGGGGCAAGACGCACCGCTTTCACTAAAACGTAATTATGCACCGCCATTCTCAGACTACGGTCAGGATGCACTACCTTCTCCAAACCAATACACTACTTAGTCCAAAGGATGGTGCACTACTCAGTCTAAACCATGGTCATGATGCACTACTTAGTCTAAACCATGGTCATGATGCATTAATTAGTTCAAATGATGGTCATGATCCACTACTTAGTCTAAACCATGGTCATGATGCACTACTTAGTTCAAAGGATGATCATGATGCACTACTCAGTCTAAACCATGGCAATGATGCACTACTTAGTCTAAACCATGGTAATGATGCACTACTCAGTCTAAGCCATGGTCATCATACACTTCTCAGTCTAAACCATGGTAATTATGCACTACCTAGTCTAAACCATGGCCATGATGCACTACTCAGTCTAAGCCATGGTCATGATACACTTCTCAGTCTAAACTGTGGTCATTATGTACTACCTAGTCTAAACCATGGCCATGATGCACTACTTAGTCTAAACTATGGCTATGATGCACTACTCAGTCTGAACAATGGCCATTACACTATTTTCTCCAAACCATTACATTATTTTCTCCAAACCATGGTTATGATGCCCTGTCTTATCCAAGGCGATGTACTACCATCTGCAAGCCAATACACTACTTAGTCCAAAGGATGGTCATGATGCACTACTTAGTGTAGACCATGGTCATAATGCACTACATAGTCTAAACCATGGTCATGATGTACTACTCAGTTTAAGCCATGGTCATGATGCACTACCTAGTCTAACCATGGTCATGATGCACTACATAGTCTAAATCATGGCCATTACACTAATTTCTCCAAACCATGGTTATGATGCCCTGTCTTATCCAAGGCGATGCACTACCTTCTCCAAACCAATACACTACTTAGTCCAAAGGATGGTGCACTACTCAGTCTAAACCATGGTCATGATGCACTACTCAGTCTAAACCATGGTCATGATGCACTACTTTCTTCAAACCATGGTCATAATGCACTATTTCCCCCAAACTATTTTTTACCTTTTCCAAACTGATGCACTACTTTCTCTAAACCATGGTCAGGATGCACTACTTTCCTCGTAACACGGTCATAATGCACAACCAACCATGATCATTAAGCACTACTTTCCTCAAACCAACACACTACTTACTCGAAACAATGGCCTTGATGCAATGTTTGTCATATATACATTACTTTCTCAAAATC
>OZ025257.1:37526336-37625094 GCA_964019135.1 Arenicola marina | reverse complement strand
GTGGCCGGGCAGGGACTGTTTGACGGGCCGCAGGGTGTCAGTGTGCCCCCCCCCCTCCCCTCTAGATGCCTGTCTCGTGGCCGGACAGGGATTGTTTGACGGGCCGCAGGGCGTCAGTGTGCCCCCCCCCCCTCCCCTCTAGATGCCTGTCTCGTGGCCGGACAGGGACTGTTTGACGGGCCGCAGGGTGTCAGTGTGACCCCCCCCCCCCTCTAGATGCCTGTCTCGTGGCCGGACAGGGACTGTTTGACGGGCCGCAGGGTGTCAGTGTGACCCCCCCCCCCCCCTCTAGATGCCTGTCTCGTGGCCGGACAGGGATTGTTTGACGGGCCGCAGGGCGTCAGTGTGACCCCCCCCCCCCTCCCCTCTAGATGCCTGTCTCGTGGCCGGGCAGGGACTGTTTGACGGGCCGCAGGGTGTCAGTGTGACCCCCCCCCCCCTCCGGTCTAGATGCCTGTCTCGTGGCCGGGCAGGGACTGTTTGACGGGCCGCAGGGCGTCAGTGTGACCCCCCCCCCCTCTAGATGCCTGTCTCGTGGCCGGACAGGGACTGTTTGACGGGCCGCAGGGTGTCAGTGTGACCCCCCCCCCCCCTCCCCTCTAGATGCCTGTCTCGTGGCCGGTCAGGGATTGTTTGACGGGCCGCAAGTGTGCCCCCCCCCTCCCCTCTAGATGCCTGTCTCGTGGCCGGTCAGGGACTGTTTGACGGGCCGCAGGGCGTCAGTGTGCCCCCCCCCCCCTCCCCTCTAGATGCCTGTCTCGTGGCCGGGCAGGGACTGTTTGACGGGCCGCAGGGTGTCAGTGTGACCCCCCCCCCCTCCCCTCTAGATGCCTGTCTCGTGGCCGGACAGGGACTGTTTGACGGGCCGCAGGGCGTCAGTGTGACCCCCCCCCCTCTAGATGCCTGTCTCGTGGCCGGACAGGGACTGTTTGACGGGCCGCAAGGTGTCAGTGTGACCCCCCCCCCCCCTCCCCTCTAGATGCCTGTCTCGTGGCCGGGCAGGGACTGTTTGACGGGCCGCAGGGCGTCAGTGTGCCCCCCCCCCTCCCCTCCCCTCTAGATGCCTGTCTCGTGGCCGGGCAGGGACTGTTTGACGGGCCGCAGGGTGTCAGTGTGCCCCCCCCCCCCCCCCTCCCCTCTAGATGCCTGTCTCGTGGCCGGTCAGGGACTGTTTGACGGGCCGCAGGGCGTCAGTGTGCCCCCCCCCCCCCCCCCTCTAGATGCCTGTCTCGTGGCCGGGCAGGGACTGTTTGACGGGCCGCAGGGCGTCAGTGTGACCCCCCCCCCCCCTCTCTCCCCTCTAGATGCCTGTCTCGTGGCCGGACAGGGACTGTTTGACGGGCCGCAGGGTGTCAGTGTGACCCCCCCCCCCCCCCTCCCCTCTAGATGCCTGTCTCGTGGCCGGACAGGGACTGTTTGACGGGCCGCAGGGCGTCAGTGTGACCCCCCCCCCTCCCCTCTAGATGCCTGTCTCGTGGCCGGGCAGGGACTGTTTGACGGGCCGCAGGGTGTCAGTGTGACCCCCCCCCCCCCCTCCCCTCTAGATGCCTGTCTCGTGGCCGGGCAGGGACTGTTTGACGGGCCGCAGGGCGTCAGTGTGACCCCCCCACCCCTCCCCTCTAGATGCCTGTCTCGTGGCCGGACAGGGACTGTTTGACGGGCCGCAGGGCGTCAGTGTGACCCCCCCCCCTCCCCTCTAGATGCCTGTCTCGTGGCCGGGCAGGGACTGTTTGACGGGCCGCAGGGCGTCAGTGTGACCCCCCCCCCTCCCCTCTAGATGCCTGTCTCGTGGCCGGGCAGGGACTGTTTGACGGGCCGCAGGGTGTCAGTGTGACCCCCCCCCCCTCCCCTCTAGATGCCTGTCTCGTGGCCGGGCAGGGACTGTTTGACGGGCCGCAGGGTGTCAGTGTGCCCCCCCCCCCTTCCCTCTAGATGCCTGTCTCGTGGCCGGGCAGGGACTGTTTGACGGGCCGCAGGGCGTCGGTGTGCCAGGTGCGCACGTTGTGGAGGGCCTCGTTGAGGGCGCGGCACCAGGCCACGCGGTCCTCCTTGGTGTCAGCCGCCAGCCAGTGTCTGCGGGCAAATAGTGACGTCATCAATACAGGTATACAACGAATGAGTGACGTCATTAATAAAGCGTTTGCAGGCAATTAATGACATCATCAGAAGTGTTTTTGCGGTAAACAGTGACGTCATCAATACATGTATGCGGCGAACGTAGTGACGTCATTAACACAGGTATTCGGCGAACATAGTGACGTCATTAATACAAGTATGCGACGAACATAGTTACGTCATTACTACAGGAATGCGGAGAACATAGTGACGTCATCAAGACAGGTATGCGACAAAAGTAATGACGTCATCAATAGTGTGGTTAACAATAAAGGTATGGACCCAAAGGAGTGACGTCATTAATATTATACGCGTTTAAAATAATGAGTCATGAATAGTGTTAACTTTCAAAATAATGACGCCATGGAGTCTTTACGTTCAAAATAATGACAATAAGGTATAAAAAGCGTTCACTGCAGATAATGACGTCACAAATGGCTTTTTCGCTCCACGCACAAAAGAACATAAAGGCAGCGCGCCATGGGTGAACAATCTAATTTCCCTCATTAACAGATTGTTATGTTCCGAAATCGTGAAGGGGCGGCAATTACGTCTAAAATATTAACGTTAGGACATTGTCTGTAACAGGATATCTACATAAACGTACATTCTAACCAGGGAAATTTTTCACAATAAAAAAAAAAAAAAAAAAAAGTCTTTAATGTAGACCATGCGCTCAGTACTTATATCTTTTTTCGGGGGGGGGGGGGGGGGCACTCACTTGGTGGTCGTCATGGTGTTGGAGCACTTGGTGACGATGGTGTCGCGCTCGCCCCGCTGTTGGCGGCGCACCGACCGCAGCTCGAAGGTGTTGGGGCGCGCGCACACGTCCCGCGCCACGAGGCGCACCTCGTCCGTGATGCACGACTTGAGGTCAATCATCACTATGGGCTCCTGGGGGGTGGGGGGCGGACAGAAAGACAATGTTGTGTGTTTCAGGCTATGGCACAGACGTTACATTCTTTTACAATAATTGTTGTAAATCTGCATTTTGTTATGGAAAAAATAAATAAATAAAATTATGGTACAATTTTTTGACCATAATTTTCTGCAGCTGCAGAAAATGTTACACAAGTCGACGTTGACTAAACAAACGTTTCATATATTAAACTGGCGCTCATTATTTTGCTCATGTTTGAGGTCTGTAACCGGGTCGGTTGTATATTCAGGAGGCTTTAACCACTTTTGTTCATATCGCGTCAATGGGAGAAAGAAGGGAGAGTGGAGCCATGTCTCCGGGGGTAACCCCCTACTCTTGAGCGAAGAAGGACATGGGATCTTTATCCTGAGACCACACAGACATGGCCACAGCGTGGCTCGAGCCACCGATCCACGTGCCGTTAGGCACAGTAACCATGACGACGCAGGTGGCGGCCAGTACCTTGGATTTCTCATCATCCGGGTACTTCCAGCAGGAGAGTTTGTGGCTCTTGACGACGGCCCAGCGTCTGTGCCAGGCGCCCATGCCGCTCACGTCCTCGAACATCGTCTGAAGGTCAAACACACACACCACTATAACAGCGTTCAATCACCGAGAAACTACAGCAGTAAACGACGTCATTATGGTCATAACACTTAAAACAGTAACTGATGTGGACCACAAATTAATTTAAATTACGTCGTCATTTTTGAAATGTGCATGCACGTGGGTCGCACTGCATTGTGGGAATGACCGACGTCAGTATGGAAAGCGATGCGACATAAAATGATATTATCTTTCAAAAATATCCGATGTATATTCAAAAGAACGCTAGGGCCTTCCATATAAGATCTGCCACGCAGTAGAGATAAAGAGGAAAAGCGCAAAAGGTATAAGCGATATATAAGTATAAAATGTGTTGTAAATAATTGCTGTCTCATGCCTCTTTGCTGCACATGGGAACTAAACTGCGTTAAGAAACCTCCTGTGACAATCAAATGGGTTCGGATGAAACATGTCCCAGGCCCAGATACAAATGCCAGGGGGCGCGAACCCATGACCTGTTGATCTACCGCTCAGCCCACTGCCCATCTGCGCCTGTGAGGAGGCTCCCGTCATAATGTCATGGATGGTTAAGTACAGTAACGACATAAATCGCTCTGGAGAGATATATTCTGTGATCCCCATTCTAGACACACATTAGTAGAGGGTGGGATACGGACCAGGAAGCCTTTCTGGACCACGTTGGTCTGGAGAGATATATTCTGTGACCCTCAATACAGACACACATTAGTAGAGGGTGGGATACTGACCAGGAAGCCTTTCTGGATCACGTTGGTCTGGAGAGATATATTCTGTGACCCCCACTCCAGACACACACATTAGTTAAGGGTGGGATACTGACCAGGAAGCCTTTCTGGATCACGTTGGTCTGGAGAGATATATTCTGTGACCCCCACTCCAGACACACACATTAGTAGAGGGTGGGATACTGACCAGGAAGCCTTTCTAGACCACGTTGGTCTGGAGAGATATATTCTGTGACCCCCACTCCAGACACACACATTAGTAGAGGGTAGGATACTGACCAGGAAGCCTTTCTGGACCACGTTGGTCTGGAGAGATATATTCTGTGATCCCCACTCCAGACACACACATTAGTAGAGGGTGGGATACTGACCAGGAAGCCTTTCTGGATCACGTTGGTCTGGAGAGATATATTCTGTGACCCCCACTCCAGACACACACATTAGTAGAGGGTGGGACACTGACCAGGAAGCCTTTCTGGATCACGTTGGTCTGGAGAGATATATTCTGTGACCCCCACTCCAGACACACATTAGTAAAGGGTGTGATACTGACCAGGAAGCCTTTCTGGATCACGTTGGTCTGGAGAGATATATTCTGTGACCCCCACTCCAGACACACACATTAGTAAAGGGTGTGATACTGACCAGGAAGCCTTTCTGGATAAGTTGGTCTGGAGAGATATATTCTGTGACCCCCACTCCAGACACACATTAGTAAAGGGTGTGATACTGACCAGGAAGCCTTTCTGGATCACGTTGGTCTGGAGAGATATATTCTGTGACCCCCACTCCAGACACACACATTAGTAGAGGGTAGGATACTGACCAGGAAGCCTTTCTGGACCACGTTGGTCTGGAGAGATATATTCTGTGACCCCCACTCCAGACACACACATTAGTAGAGGGTGGGATACTGACCAGGAAGCCTTTCTGGATCAAGTTGGTCTGGAGAGATATATTCTGTGACCCCCACTCCAGACACACACATTAGTAGAGGGTGGGATACTGACCAGGAAGCCTTTCTGGACCACGTTGGTCTGGAGAGATATATTCTGTGACCCCCACTCCAGACACACACATTAGTAGAGGGTAGGATACTGACCAGGAAGCCTTTCTGGACCACGTTGGTCTGGAGAGATATATTCTGTGACCCCCACTCCAGACACACACATTAGTAGAGGGTGGGATACTGACCAGGAAGCCTTTCTGGATCAAGTTGGTCTGGAGAGATATATTCTGTGACCCCCACTCCAGACACACACATTAGTAGAGGGTGGGATACTGACCAGGAAGCCTTTCTGGACCACGTTGGTCTGGAGAGATATATTCTGTGACCCCCACTCCAGACACACACATTAGTAGAGGGTGGGATACTGACCAGGAAGCCTTTCTGGATCAAGTTGGTCTGGAGAGATATATTCTGTGACCCCCACTCCAGACACACACATTAATAAAGGGTGTGATACTGACCAGGAAGCCTTTCTGGATCACGTTGGTCTGGAGAGATATATTCTGTGACCCCCACTCCAGACACACACATTAGTAAAGGGTGGGATACTGACCAGGAAGCCTTTCTGGATCACGTTGGTCTGGAGAGATATATTCTGTGACCCTCACTCCAGACACACACATTAGTAAAGGGTGTGATACTGACCAGGAAGCCTTTCTGGATCAAGTTGGTCTGGAGAGATATATTCTGTGACCCCCACTCCAGACACACATTAGTAAAGGGTGTGATACTGACCAGGAAGCCTTTCTGGATCACGTTGGTCTGGAGAGATATATTCTGTGACCCCCACTCCAGACACACACATTAGTAGAGGGTAGGATACTGACCAGGAAGCCTTTCTGGACCACGTTGGTCTGGAGAGATATATTCTGTGACCCCCACTCCAGACACACACATTAGTAGAGGGTGGGATACTGACCAGGAAGCCTTTCTGGATCACGTTGGTCTCCATGAGACATCGCAGTCGCATGTGGACGGCGCCTTGCAGCGGCGAGGAGAAGGGAACCTGTACACATAAAACACAATGGTATCAATACTGGTACAACAGTGTATAAAGGACCTGTACATACACAATACGATGACATCAATACTGGTACAATATTGCATAGGAGACCTGTACACAATGATATCAAATATATAAGCCAAGTGTAATAGTCAATGTAATATGTGAAATATTGTACACCATTGTAACAGAGTGAACTTATAATGTTGCTATTATTGTGACAACAATCAAAAGGATCCATCTTTAAACGTTACCATGTAATGGAGTTCAGCTTATTTAATAATACAACTGTCGGCGGATACCTTCATAACATCTGTCCGGCGAGAGAGTGAGAGAGAGAGAGAGAACTGACGTCCTCCAGGAGGCGGAGGGAGGGAGGGCGGGAGGGGGAGAGAGGCGGAGGGGGGGGGGGGGGGTGGGACTCACGTGTTCCAGGGTGAAGTTGCTCCGCTCCAGAAAGCGGCCGGTGATGGGCAGGGAGGCGATCAGGGTGAAGTTGGTGGTGCGGACGGCCAGGGGGCCCCCTGGACTCTGCATGTGGTGGCCGAACCCCTTCCGCGCCGAGGACGCCTTCTTCGGGGTCAAACCCTTCTTCTTCTTGGGGGTCTGCGGCTGGTTTATCTCCCTGGTAACGGACTGTGAGGAGGAAGAAGTGGGGGACGTGAGATGTTATATTCGCACAATTCCAGGCACAGTGGGACGTTTGAACAAACGAAATCTTGGGGTATGAACTTCATTTATTTCGCGAGGTGTTCGGCAACGAATACACACGTGAGTGATCATTTTGACATTTTTGACATTTTTGACATTAGATTACGCACAGTTGAAGAAAAGATCCCGTAGATGTTTGCTTTCTGGTGCACAGCACAAGCTTATCAATGCCATTGGGCCACATTACTTACATGACACGCATAGTTTCCATGAAACAATAACGCATGGCACGATTGATCGACTGTAGGTTTTCGACGCGTTAACACAGCCATTTTGCGGGCAAACGCAATTAGATCATTTCTGCTAAGGATAATAAAAAAAACAGCTTACCCCAAGATCGACACTACGTTCCGGTAACTATTAAACTGACTTGTGGTGACCCAGTAGTCCCCATGATATAAGCCTTAGAAGGAAGATTTCAAGTCCGCACGAAGGCTACACCTTAGTCGGACTTACCATGCTGTAGCTACACCTTAGTCTGACTTACCATGCTGTAGCTACACCTTAGTCGGACTTACCATGCTGTAGCTACACCTTAGTCGGACTTACCATGCTGTAGCTACACCTTAGTCGGACTTACCATGCTGTAGATCTCCATGTCCACACAGAAATCCCCGCGAATGTCGCTGAACTTGATGAGGTTGGGCATTTCCAGGGATCCCCGCACCATGGCATCATGGGTAGAGACCATCTGGGTGAAGACCACGTGTGCTCCGTAGCGGAACAGTAGCAGGAAGTAGTGAACGGTGGTGTCTGCAAAGGGGTGGAGAGATAGGTGTGAAAATAAAGGGGTACAAGGCAAGGAGTGAACCGTGGTGTCTGCAAGGGTGAAGAGATCGGTGTAAAAACCCAAGAAAACATAAACAAAGACATGCCTCAGTGACCAGACAAGGAGTGAACGGTAGTGCGTAAGTTCGCAAAGTTAGAAGACATAAAAAATAACATGTAAAAGATAGGAAGCGAGCTGGTAACCGTTAGTAAAACGCACAACCGAATGGGTGGTTAGAGTGATCCTACAGATGGCTGCCGTTCATATTAGTATCATTTGTGTGATTTACTATGAATAATAACGAAATGGGAACGATTCCACGCTTAAGATGTCGGAAGTAGACAATACTACTCCATATATTGATATATATGCTAGTGCTGGTGGCGGTCTTACCCGAGAGGGACCCGATCTGCGTGGTGAAGCTGTGTTTGAGTGGCAGTCTGATGTCGCTGATGGTGAGAGAGCCCACAGGCCCCGCGCGGGCCTTCTGTCCGTTCCTGAGTCTCTGCATCTCCGCCATGTAGGCCTCCCGCTTCTTACCTGTACAACCAATACAACCATCAACATCACAAAGAACAACCGTCAATGGTATATAACCAAGAAAAAACATCAATATTATGCAACAAAGAACAACCATGTACTGACAGGCCGTGAGTTATAGAGGGGTGAAGGGGTACTGACAGGCCGTGAGGTATGGAGGGGTGAAGGGGTACTGACAGGCCGTGAGCTATAGAGGGGTGAAGGGGTACTGACAGGCCGTGAGTTATAGAGGGGTGGAGGGGCACTGACAGGCCGTGGGCTAGAGAGGTGAAGGGGTACTGACAGGCCGTGAGCTATAGAGGGGTGAAGGGTTACTGACAGGCTGTGAGCTAGAGGGGTGAAGGGGTACTGACAGGCCGTGAGCTATAGAGGGGTGAAGGGTTACTGACAGGCTGTGAGCTATAGAGGGGTGAAGGGGTACTGACAGGTCGTGAGCTATAGAGGGGTGAAGGGTTACTGACAGGCTGTGAGCTAGAGGGGTGAAGGGGTACTGACAGGCCGTGAGCTATAGAGGGGTGAAGGGGTACTGACAGGCCGTGAGCTATAGAGGGTGAAGGGGTACTGACAGGCCGTGAGGTAGAGGGGTGAAGGGGTACTGACAGGCCGTGAGGTATAGAGGGTGAAGGGGTACTGACAGGCCGTGAGGTATAGAGGGGTGAAGGGGTACTGACAGGCCGTGAGGTATAGAGGGGTGAAGGGGTACTGACAGGCCGTGAGGTATTGAGGGGTGAAGGGGTATTGACAGGCCGTGAGGTATTGTGGGGTGAAGGGGCACTGACAGGCCGTGAGCTAGAGGGGTGAAGGGGTACTGACAGGCCGTGAGCTAGAGGGGTGAAGGGGTACTGACAGGCCGTGAGCTATAGAGGGGTGAAGGGTTACTGACAGGCCGTGAGCTATAGAGGGGTGAAGGGGTACTGACAGGCCGTGAGCTAGAGGGGTGAAGGGGTACTGACAGGCCGTGAGGTATAGAGGGGTGAAGGGGTACTGACAGGCCGTGAGCTATAGAGGGGTGAAGGGGTACTGACAGGCCGTGAGCTATAGAGGGGTGAAGGGGTACTGACAGGCCGTGAGCTATAGAGGGTGAAGGGGTACTGACAGGCCGTGAGGTAGAGGGGTGAAGGGGTACTGACAGGCCGTGAGGTATAGAGGGTGAAGGGGTACTGACAGGCCGTGAGGTATAGAGGGGTGAAGGGGTACTGACAGGCCGTGAGGTATAGAGGGGTGAAGGGGTACTGACAGGCCGTGAGGTATTGAGGGGTGAAGGGGTATTGACAGGCCGTGAGGTATTGTGGGGTGAAGGGGCACTGACAGGCCGTGAGCTAGAGGGGTGAAGGGGTACTGACAGGCCGTGAGCTAGAGGGGTGAAGGGGTACTGACAGGCCGTGAGCTATAGAGGGGTGAAGGGGTACTAACAGGCCGTGAGCTATAGAGGGGTGAAGGGGTACTGACAGGCCGTGAGCTATAGAGGAGTGAAGGTGTACTGACAGGCCGTGAGCTAGAGGGGTGAAGGGGTACTGACAGGCCGTGAGCTATAGAGGGGTGAAGGGGTACTGACATGCCGTGAGCTAGAGGGGTGAAGGGGTACTGACAGGCCATGAGCTATAGAGGGGTGAAGGGGTACTGACAGACCGTGAGCTATAGAGGGGTGAAGGGGTACTGACAGGCCGTGAGCTAGAGGGGTGAAGAGGTACTGATAGTCCGTGAGCTATAGAGGGGTGAAGGGGTACTGACAGGCCGTGAGCTAGAGGGGTGAATGGGTACTGACAGGCCGTGAGCTATAGAGGGGTGCAGGGGTACTGACAGGCCGTGAGCTATAGAGGGGTGAAGGGGTACTGACAGGCCGTGAGCTAGAGGGGTGAAGGGGTACTGACAGGCCGTGAGCTATAGAGGGGTGAAGGGGTACTGACAGGCCGTGAGCTATAGAGGGGTGAAGGGGTACTGACAGGCCGTGAGCTATAGAGGGTGAAGGGGTACTGACAGGCCGTGAGGTAGAGGGGTGAAGGGGTACTGACAGGCCGTGAGGTATAGAGGGTGAAGGGGTACTGACAGGCCGTGAGGTATAGAGGAGTGAAGGGGTACTGACAGGCCGTGAGGTATAGAGGGGTGAAGGGGTACTGACAGGCCGTGAGGTATTGAGGGGTGAAGGGGTATTGACAGGCCGTGAGGTATTGTGGGGTGAAGGGGCACTGACAGGCCGTGAGCTAGAGGGGTGAAGGGGTACTGACAGGCCGTGAGCTAGAGGGGTGAAGGGGTACTGACAGGCCGTGAGCTATAGAGGGGTGAAGGGGTACTAACAGGCCGTGAGCTATAGAGGGGTGAAGGGGTACTGACAGGCCGTGAGTTATAGAGGAGTGAAGGTGTACTGACAGGCCGTGAGCTAGAGGGGTGAAGGGGTACTGACAGGCCGTGAGCTATAGAGGGGTGAAGGGGTACTGACATGCCGTGAGCTAGAGGGGTGAAGGGGTACTGACAGGCCGTGAGCTATAGAGGGGTGAAGGGGTACTGACAGACCGTGAGCTATAGAGGGGTGAAGGGGTACTGACAGGCCGTGAGCTAGAGGGGTGAAGAGGTACTGATAGTCCGTGAGCTATAGAGGGGTGAAGGGGTACTGACAGGCCGTGAGCTAGAGGGGTGAATGGGTACTGACAGGCCGTGAGCTATAGAGGGGTGAAGGGGTACTGACAGGCCGTGAGCTATAGAGGGGTGAAGGGGTACTGACAGGCCGTGAGCTAGAGGGGTGAAGGGGTACTGACAGGCCGTGAGCTATAGAGGGGTGAAGGGGTACTAACAGGCCGTGAGCTATAGAGGGGTGAAGGGGTACTGACAGGCCGTGAGCTATAGAGGGGTGAAGGGGTACTGACAGGCCGTGAGGTATAGAGGGTGAAGGGGTACTGACAGGCCGTGAGCTATAGAGGGGTGAAGGGGTACTGACAGGCCGTGAGGTATTGAGGGGTGAAGGGGCAATGACAGGCCGTGAGGTATAGAGGGTGAAGGGGTACTGACAGGCCGTGAGGTATAGAGGGTGAAGGGGTACTGACAGGCCGTGAGGTATAGAGGGGTGAAGGGGTATTGACAGGCCGTGAGGTATAGAGGGGTGAAGGGGTACTGACAGGCCGTGAGGTATTGAGGGGTGAAGGGGTATTGACAGGCCGTGAGGTATAGAGGGGTGAAGGGGTACTAACAGGCCGTGAGCTATAGAGGGGTGAAGGGGTACTGACAGGCCGTGAGCTATAGAGGGGTGAAGGGGTACTGACAGGCCGTGAGCTAGAGGGGTGAAGGGGTACTGACAGGCCGTGAGCTATAGAGGGGTGAAGGGGTACTAACAGGCCGTGAGCTATAGAGGGGTGAAGGGGTACTGACAGGCCGTGAGCTATAGAGGGGTGAAGGTGTACTGACAGGCCGTGAGCTAGAGGGGTGAAGGGGTACTGACAGGCCGTGAGCTATAGAGGGGTGAAGGGGTACTGACATGCCGTGAGCTAGAGGGGTGAAGGGGTACTGACAGGCCGTGAGCTATAGAGGGGTGAAGGGGTACTGATAGTCCGTGAGCTATAGAGGGGTGAAGGGGTACTGACAGGCCGTGAGCTATAGAGGGGTGAAGGGGTACTGACAGGCCGTGAGCTATAGAGGGGTGAAGGGGTACTGACAGGCCGTGAGCTATAGAGGGGTGAAGGGGTACTGACAGGCCGTGAGCTATAGAGGGGTGACGGGGTACTGACAGGCCGTGAGCTATAGAGGGGTGAAGGGGTACTGACAGGCCGTGAGCTAGAGGGGTGAAGGGGTACTGACAGGCCGTGAGCAATAGAGGGGTGAAGGGGTACTGACAGGCCGTGAGCTATAGAGGGGTGAAGGGGTACTGACAGGCCGTGAGCTAGAGGGGTGAAGGGGTACTGACAGGCCGTGAGCTATAGAGGGGTGAAGGGGTACTGACAGGCCGTGAGCTAGAGGGGTGAAGGGGTACTGACAGGCTGTGAGCTATAGAGGGGTGAAGGGGTACTGACAGGATGTGAGATATAGAGGGGTGAAGGGGTACTGACAGGCCGTGAGCTAGAGGGGTGAATGGGTACTGACAGGCCGTGAGCTATAGAGGGGTGAAGGGGTACTGACAGGCCGTGAGCAGGATCCGATGACACTCCACGGCCTCCGTAGACCCGGCGAAGGCGGAGGTGGAGCCGCAGCACTGGTTCAGGGCGTTACTGGTCTGTGTGATCACGTTCAATTCCTGGTTCACCATGTCCTGCAGCTCCTGTCAACAAAGAAACGGTCAAATATCTAGTGTTTAAGGTTACTTTGGTCTGTCCTGCAGCTCCTGTCAACAAAGAAACGGTCAAATATCTAGTGTTTAAGGTTACTTTGGTCTGTCCTGGAGCTCCTGTCAACAAAGAAACGGTCAAATATCTAGTGTTTAAGGTTACTTTGGTCTGTCCTGGAGCTCCTGTTAACAAGGAAATCAAACTCTTTAGTGTTACAAGCCACCTTTGTCTGTCCTGTAACAGGTACTGTCGGGCTTCCATGTTAGGCCGAACTATTGTTTCAGCATAGTACACGCATGACTCAAGCTTACCATTTGACACAACAATGCATTATGTGGGCTATTTAACATAGAAAAGGCACTCAGGGTTTCAAACCATGACCAGTTGGTCTGCCCGGGCCCGGATTCGAACCCATGACCTATCGACCTGCGATCTACTACGCTAACCACTACACCAGGGAGGTCACCGACACCGCACAGGCACCAGACCCATAACCTGTCAATTGGCTTTGGCCACTGAGGTGCTGTTGGTTGGTTGTATATTCAGAAGGCTTTAATCACTTTTGGTCATATCGTGTCAATGGGAGAAGGAAGGGGAGTGGAGTCATGTCCCTGGGGGTAACTCCCTACTCTTTGCGAGGAAGACATGGGATCTTTTCCACTGCGACCACACAGGCAAGACCACAGCAGGGCGTGAACCACCGATCCACGTGCCGTTAGGCTCTCAGGTGCCCAGAGCGCTCAAGGCGAGCGCTCAAACCCACTGAGCTATCGGGGCGGCCCCCTGATGCTACAGCCTGTGCCCTGGGTACATGAAGTGCCGCTGACTCACTGACCTGTAGCTTGTGCTTGGCGTTCTCCGGCTGTACGTGGGTGTGTTCCTCCTCAGTCTCGGACTCCATGATCAGCTGACTCCGCCGCACAATGGTCATCTTAGGCGCGGGAGCGTTCTTCTTCTTGCTGCAACGGCCACGAGAAAACACTCCACTGACACCTCGCATTGTACAGTCGTCGCTTTCTCTCTTAGTCTACCTTCCGCTTCTATTTTCCTCACCTTTGTCCTACTTTTGTCCTACTTTTTCACGAGGGTGTGCTGGACAGCCTGTGTGCATGCAATGTAACTGGTTTATTGCAGCTGAACTACGTGCATATTTGTGACTACCCGGTTTGTACTTCCTTTTCAGAGGTGACCCAGCATTTCACAGCCATTGCATTCTCTTATACCCTGTCCAGACGACAGGATTTTGCCTACAGGTCTCGCCCATGACCTATGGTAGATCTCACCGTCTGGACAGGCACTGGGACACACCCATAGGCTTTCTTATGACCGATCAGTCTTGTCGGGTGGAATTGGACATGAACTATTCGCTATGTCAAACCTACCATAAAAAGATAAAATTTCTGGCCAATAAGTGCATGTCTTTCTGTCACGTGATGGAAACGGACTCCTGTGATTCGGTAATAAGGGGTGTGACTTATTGGGTAATCCTACCGTGTGGACAGTGGACAGGTAAAAAAAAACACAGAAAAAAACCCTGGGACAGACCTATAAGAAGAGCCGATCGTCTGAACGTGGCTTTAATCTAGAAGAGTGCATGCAATGTAACTTCTTTATTGTAGCTGAACTACATGTATATGCATGGCTTCCGGGTGTTTATTTATTACTTAGCTATCCCAAATGATTACTCTCTTTCGAAGATGATGGAATTTAGTTCATGATTACAGCGATGGTATAAACACATTGACTCACTTTGCCGACGAGCGGTACATGTCGATGGTGTAGGCCGAGTGGCTGGCCTCGTTCTCGGCGAACTGGACCCTCCGCTGCTCTTGGGGCGGCTCCTCGGCGCGGCGTCGCATCTGCACGGGGCGGTCGGCGGGCGCCTCGTACACCGTCTGCAAACAACACCCGCCACTATACTACAGGATGGACGACTTCGCAAATCGTAGTTCAGATTATTCCACTGGGAGGCGCCACTGCATGTGCAATGCATTCTGGGTATTATTTTGGTCGTTGCAAGATGTCAAGATGACGTCATCGCATGACAACGTATTTCGTAGACACGTACACATGCGACAATGCTATCTATATAAGGGAAAAGTTAGATAATCTGGATGTAAGTTAAGACATACACATTTATTTTATACCTGCCTTGCCAATACCCTGGAGATATGGTATTTATCTCCATAGAAAAAATCAAGATAACACCAAAATATTTCCCAGAACTCTGCGCCAGTCACGCTTTTTCCAAGATGGCGTATAATTGCGAAGTCGTGTATGGATGGATGGATCGGTGTCTTAAGCCAGCTTTTGGCACACATGGGTTACACCGCGCGGCGGGACACCCGGGGACTATGAAATGGCTGTTACGCGAAACAGTTCGGGGAGTCAACAGGATGAGGGTCGCATTCTAGAGTGGGTTGGTCTGAAGGTCAGTTTGTGATCAAATGAGTTTGGACGTCTACCAAAATATGAAAACAATGATAAGAGATTGCTCATAATTTTGAAAGTTTTGACAATTCTGGTCATATCGCGTCGATGGGAGAAGGAAGCGAAGAGTGAAGCCGTGTCCCCGGCGTAACCGCCTACTCTTTGCGACGACGGAAATGGGATCTTTACCCTGCGACCACACAGACATGGCCACAGCGGTGTGCGAACCACCGATCCACGTGCCGTTAGGCTCTCAGGTGACCAGAGCACTCAATGCGAGCGCTCTTACCCACTGCGCTATCGGGGCGGCCCCAGGTATGGTGTGAACCCGGCCTTACCTGGCGTGCTTGTGGTGCCGGTCGAGCGGCCTCGGCCGGGCGGGTCCTGCGGGGGGCGGGTACCGGCATGGAGCGCATCGACTCCTCCTCCTCATCCTCCTCACTCAGGACCTCGTCCAGAAGGTCGTTCAGCTCAGAGTCGTCAGCAGTCTCGTCTACGGTCTCGTCCACGGTCTCGTCATAGCTCTCCTCGCTGTCGTACTCGGACTCCGACTCCTGGCTGGTGTTGGGTTCTGTCTGGCTCTCACTGATAAGACACACGACAACTGGTTACGGACTGGCTGAGGATGAAGATAATTAAGGGTGTAAATACACTACTAAAGTACCGTGTTCAAGCCAGGAACCAACATTTTTGGATGCGATAATTCACCGACTCAAAAACTGAGAATGCCACATATTTCCTGCATGGAAATGTACCAGAGGGAGTTTTTAGTCTCTTCTTTTTTATCTTTCGTACGCTATAATCTTCATGAAAATTTAGGTTTGGAACCCCAGGGAGAGACATAACCGACTGCCCGGGACAGTTGAATTACAGGGTCGGGCAGGTCACTTGTTTACTGGTTGTATGGCCGACGGGGCAGGTGAAGATTTAGGCTGCGATCTCTCGCTATTTAGCAATATTCAGCAGTTATGCTGAGCAAAATAACATCGGAAAAATGTGTGCTCAGTCATAGGCGCTCACATTTCGGAACATGACGTTGCCGAAATCCTTGCACATAACACAGTAAATAGATGGTTTATTAGTTGTATCAACGTTGTTGTTTCTCAATTTGATAGGACAGGTACATTTTTAGGGGGGCAGGTGAGTCTCAACACCACGTGCCTGACAGGACAGACGGCATCTAAAATTAATGTCTGTTCCTGAACCCCATTTCAGGGTTGTTTGACTTTGACCAAGTGTCACTCTCACTCTCCTACTACCGTGGGAAACGCTTCATAACAGAAACAAACGTTGTTTAATAGTGACCTGTATTCGCTGTAGGTCTCGCTTTGTATGGAGCTGCAGGAGGCCGCCACTGGGGGCGACATGTAGAGCTGTTTGCGGGGTGAGCCGCGCACCGCCTGGGCGGGGGTTGGGGGTGCCTGGCTGGCCCTGGGCTCGTCCTCCTCGAAGCTCGTCTCGTCAGAGCTGAAGGAGTCGTTGAGCCTCCTGGTGGCCGAGGCAGGTGCCGGGGACGCGCGGTGCAGCATGCTGGGCGTGGTAGCCTGGGGGGAAAAGAGGTCAGTTTTGTGTGTACATAAAAGCTAATTAAGGACAAGAAATGAAAAAAACGAAGAAGAAAAAAAGTGTTTTAGGCCGCTTTTGTGCACAAACAGGCACAAATTGGGTCAAGAAACCGCCCGGGACGAAGAAAAATGAATGAATGAAATAAGACTCATATACAGGATTCGCGAAAATATAACCTTTTGATCTGGAGCTTTACTTACCAACTGAGTGAGCAATGGTCAGCAAATTCGATGGGGCCACGATTGTCTTACCAGCAACTAAGCGATCTTATCAGTTATTGTTTAGCCATGTTATCAGGTTATCAATTACATGCCATGTACTCATAAGCGTACTATTCCCCATGGGAACATACAGTGCAATTACATTCTTTCATTAAGACAAGCCCAATTAGATCTAAAATGACATTCCTAATTCGGCGTTTTTTCCTTCTATGCCGTAAAAACTCCTTCGACTGTCCCCAAGGTTTTCCACGGGCCGCACGGCTTGGCTAAGTACATGTGCACTTACCGGGTTCTGCTTCTTGATCAGGCTGTACAGACTACCGCCGGCAGAGGGCGCTGGCGACGCCGACACCACGGCGGCCGGCCGGACGCCCACTGATGACGTCACACTGCTGACGTAGCTCACCGTCTCCACCTCCGGCCGTTTGGGGGCGCTCGCCGCCGGCTGCACGCTGCTGGTGACGCGCGACTTGTCGTCAAACTTGATGGAGGTCACCTTCTGCTCGGTGACATTGACCTTCATTGGACTTCGACCTTGACCTTGTTTGCGTCGCTCCTCGAGCGCCTGACGCTCCTTGTCCTTGGCGCGTTGCTCCTTGAGGTCCAGAGTGGCCACGTGACCCAGCTCGCTCACTGATTGGATTTCGAAGCCGACGGCCATCAGGCGATTCTCAAAGTCTGTCAAGAAAGTGGCAACAACGTCTTAATTAATGTTTACAGGGATGGACTTCTACTTGCAGGATTGCGAAATAAAAACTTCGCCGAATTCGCGCTCTCTTGGAATTCACTAAACCATCAAGAGTTGCCACAAACCAGAAAGCCCATTATCTTATGCTAGTTTAGTACTGCTTAGTCCCTGATGTACGTAAAGCTGAAACATCAAACACTCGACACTCTTCAGCTTCTCTCTCGTGCGAAAAACACGGTAAAATACTAGGCAGTACATTCGGGGGAAATCAAGTGGTTCTGAAACTACATACAAATTAGAAAATGTCCTCGCCAACTAAGGCGGGTCAAGAGAAATTACTTTGGGTGGTAACAAATCAACATCCATTTAAGGCCACTTGTGGGTAAACAGGAACAAATGATAGTCACACAGTCAAAAGCAGCCATACTGGGTATAATCTAGGGAAAGAGGCAGACACACAGCAAACCAAGCATTAATCGAAGCGTCGCAACATATTATCAAGTTAAATTCTTACTGAATGGGTAAATAAAGTACGTGAATGTGGCACACACAGCTTGCCGGCTTGCTACAAACACTATGTCTACAGGAGTGCTTCACCACAAACAGACACTGCCTCTCGATTATCTAGATTACAGAAGGATCTTATAACTATTTTATTCAAGATGAGCTAACCAAGATGGATTAAGATGCATATATGGAACCAGCTTTGTCCATGTGTTGGGGTGGCTACAATGGGTGAAATAAATCATTGGGTTAATAACAGGCATTTTATGTGAAACAGCCACCCAAAATCGAGGATAAAACAGTTCTAAACACTGTTGGGGCTTAAGCTGGAGACAGTCATAAAGAACTATATATACGTCCTGATACTATCGACCATGTACAGCCTGGCAGTAACATAACCAGCATGCAGGCGCACAAAATGTATAAGTTTGTTAAATATTATGCTTCTGAAAGAGAAAAAACGATATACCAGCTGTTGGACAGACCGTGTAAGTTCAATGAAACATTTATCATCTAATTGTGTCCTGCTTTGAGCAGTAAAAAACGTTTCGAGCCATAAGGCAAAACGACCAAATTACATGTTGGTCCTGTATTACAACCTTCACGACGGGTTACAAACTGAGTAACCTTTTTACTCAGCGTGTACACATGATATGCTCAGCGTGTACACATGATATGCTCAGCGTGTACACATGATATGGTCAGCGTGTACACAAGATATGCTCAGCGTGTACACATGATATGCTCAGCGTGTACACATGATATACAGTGTTGCGCCTAGAAATATTCATAGATATCGAAAGAGCGCCAGGTCGGAAAATTTTGACTTTATTCAAAACCCTATATCAAATATAAGATAACATTATTGGTAACGTCTTTCACTAGACTTTCCGCAGTTGTTTCATCCGCTTCTTGCCCGCTACTGTTGTGTGCACTCTGTTAAACGTTTTAGTGAAAATTCTTTTGTTTCATGGGCCTCAATGCCTGGAAATATGAATAAATCCATCCATCCTTACACTGGACGAATCATTTATACTTATAGGGAAGAAACAGACCTTCAAGTTCATTTGTACTTGAATAAATTAGGGGTAATACCATCAGTATTACTGGTTGGTTGTGGGTTGAAGGGCACTTTATTTAACCTTTGAAGGTCATCTGCGTCTGGCAGACAGAGGTCACTTGACCAGAGCGCGCTAACCATCAAACCAATCGGGTGCCAGCAAAGTTACCGACCGTCTGTATGCGGGTAATTCATCGCTGTCGAGCTGTTGTTAAGAGGTTTCCTATAAGCCACACATGCACACACACCGCATACATAAAAAGGCAAAAATTGGAGTAGTAACTATTATATTCCATTAGCGACAGAGACGAAACAGGCCGTCAGATACTACTCATCATGGGAAACCCTTCCCAGATGACGAAGACAAGAGAAATGAGAGAGCCGCTACAGTGTGGGGTAGGGCGGGTTAACAGCCGTTTGAAGAACCGAGGTGATAGAAACAAAACTCAAAACCAGCCAGTTTTGCCGGGGTATGGAGGCAAGCAGCGAATAGCATTTGCAGACGTACGAGCTTGTTCTGTGTCTGTGGAGGGGGAGCCCTTCCCCGCGCTCTCTCCCATTGCCTCCTGCAACTTGGCCTGGCAAGCTGCAGCAACAATCACTTCATTGGTTATACAGGGTCCTCTTAAGACCAAATCTCTACTGGTACTTTACAACCAGACGTTGTCATACGATATCTATTAGCATATATTTAAATGGCCCGTTTGGGGCTGATGGTGGCCCACAATTAGGCCAAGGAACTTCCGGGGATAACATATTATTTGGATGAAATCATAGGCCCAAGATGAGATCGCCTATGGATCTACAGTCGAGTGTTCTACCACTTGGCCATGGAGGCTCGCCCAGAGTCAACTGGCCCGGCCGGGCAGGTAATAGGAGATCCACAAGCCTCGCAAGACCAACATCTACAAGCCTGAAGCCCCTGTCCCAGCCACCAAGACTGAACTGGTTCGTCACGTAAAACTTCAGTCTACAGACGATAGAGGCCATCAGTTTTTATAAATTCAGACAAACTGTAAAATCTGTGTCACTACTTGAGATCCACAACCCATGCGTTGGCAATCTATAGCACCTGCTTCCCCTTGAGAGCAGTAATAAATAAGGCATGGTGAGACAGGGTCTCATGAGGTGCCGTCTTATGTGAGTGCAAAGCACAATTTGTTACTTATTTACATCTAAATAACTTCATGGTAACTTATTACTGTTACAGACTCCCAAATAAGAAGCAAACAAAAGGATAAACCACAAAAACGAAAAACAGAAAAAAACTTAAAAAAAAAGATAAACTCAAATAATACTGTTTTTGCACGGAAAAAGACTGCAAGACACATATGAGGGTCAAAACACAGGCCATGTACAAAGCAATACTGATGAGGGCATAATGTGGTTTGCATCACATTAGCACCAACTGGACAGGTCCGAATACATCATTGTTTTTGCTTCTGGGTTATATTTGCGCGGAGTGGTCGCAATGGATACGTCTCAGGCGCCATTTAGGAGGATCATACGGATTACCATAGGAATATTCCAAACCATTTAGATAGTTGTCCAGTGGTGGAGTGGTGAATGCGATCAACTCACCCGCTCTCATCTTGTTTCTGGAGTCCTCCTTGCGATCCTGGGGGGTCTTGGCTACGGGGGTCTTGGCTACGGGGGTCTTGGCTACGGAGGCCTTGGAGGGAGTCTTGACGGGACTGGGCGCGTTCACTGTGTGGCTGGATGGGGCGGCGGGGGCTGAGCTAGTTTCCTGTAGGAGAGGCCACACGTTATGGACGGACGGTCGGTGGGTGTCATGCCATTAGTGCGAGCAATAAGGATAATGGACAAGTGACGCCAGTGAGATGAAAGGAGCAAACGGCCCCAGTGGGAGTATTCTGACCCATTTGAATCCACATACGGGTAAAATTGGGCCATGAAATGGCTCTGGTATGGAAGTACAAGAAAATTACATGAGTTGGGTGTTTTAGGCCGCTTTTGTGCACACATGGGCTAAACTGAAATCTCAAATTACAGCTTAGGTGTCCAGAGCCGCATTCGAATCCAAGAGCTATGGATCTGCGGTTTAGAGCGTTAGCCACCACAAACAGGGAGGACCTCAGGACCTAGTGATCTGCAGTCTAGTGCGCCAGTTACTACACCAGGGATGTGTTGTGGACATGGATTGCAATATAACTAAGTGTCGGGGTCGGCACCTGCTTGCTGTCCTCGGCCCCCAGAACCTATTGATATGTAGTTTAGTGCTCCAGCCACTGCACCTGGGCCCGTAAGTTCGAACGGCGGCGGCCAAATATTTCGCTCCGCTCCATGCTAATGTCCTATTCCATGGCTAAATATTTGGCCCTGGCTGTTTCGAACTTAAGGGCCCAGGGAGGCCCCCTGGACCTAGTGATCTGCCACTACAAACTGGGACGCCCCCCACCCCCACCCTCTCTGTGGACATGGATTACAATATAACTAAGTGTTGGGGTCCGCACCTGCTTGCTGTCCTCCCTGAGGACGCCGTTCTGCCAGCGGTTGTTGAGTTGCGCCATCTCCGCCTCTCGCTCTCGTCGAATCTTCTCCGCGATCTCGTTGCTCGTCCAGTTCTGCTGCAGCGCCTGCAGCTTGTCGTGGATGCCCCGCGTGCCCGGCGCCACCTTCACGGGCGACACCGCCTTGACCGGGGACTTGACCGGGCTGCGCGACGACCCGGGGGCGGCGGTGGGGCCACTGGGGCCCAGCTTGGCGGCCGAGGCGACGAAGCCTGGGGTCTTCATCGGGGTCCGGCCGGCCGTGGGTCGGAGCGGGGTGGCTGCGCCCGAGGGCGTGGCGGGGGGCTGGTCCTCCTGGTCCGTACGCTGCTGCCAGAGGGCCTTCCGGGACTGCACCGACTGGTTGGTGGGCTCCGGGGTGGCTGCCTTGGTGGGGCTGAGGTGGCCGCGCGGGGCGGCGGCTGGGGTGGTGGCGGACGGGGGTCGCTGACCCCGGGGCCCTGCACCCACGGTCGCGGCGGTCGCTCCCTGCTTGGTCTGCTCCACCTGGTTTACACGAGTCTGCCAGCCGGCCAGGCGAGCAGACACGGGGGTGGCGCTGGGCTCATCCTCGCCGGCGGCGGCGGCGGCGGCGGCCGCCCTGCCTCGGCCCTGGCCTGCTGGGGTGGCCACGGCCCCCGGCCGCCCGGCTGGGGACTCCGGGGCCTTCCTGGGGCTCCCCACCTTCATCGGGGAGGCGGACACGGCCTTCACGGGGCTGAAGACACCCTTTGGGGTCATGGCGGCCGCCTTGACCGGGCTGACCCCCCGGGCGGCCCTGGTCGGGGTGACGGCGATGGTCTCCTTGCCGCTGCCGCCGGTGCCCAAGGTAATCGTGAGGGTGCTGACCGACTTTCCGTCCGCGTGTACCACCTGCTCGCTCACCCTGCTGGCCTCCTGCAGGGGTGACCTGACCGGGGGAGTCGCGCTCCCGACACTCCCCTCCTCGCTGTCCCCATCCTGAGCCGTGCACCTCAGGGCGGCACCAGTGACGTCATGCGTGAAAGTGCGCGGGGGCTTGCTGGGTCCGTCCCTGGCGGCGTCCGGCACCTCGATAGGCTTGGGGGGCTGCCACACCCGCTTAGACCGCTCCTCCTTCCTGCAACACGTAACCATCACAAATACTCATAAGTTGGTCGGTTGGTTGCATATTCAGTACGCTTCTTTGCCAAGAAGGACATGGGATTTTTTATCCTGAGACCACACAGACATGGCAAAAGCGGGGCTCGAACCACCGCTTCACGTATCCACTTCAGGATACTTTAACCACTCAGGTGACCAGAGCCCTCAATGCGAGCGCTCTAACCCACTGAGCTATCGAGTCGGCCCCGAATACTCTTAAGAGCAGACGCTAAAAACCCTCAAACCAAAGAGAGATATTTATATTTACGGTATATAATTTTTTATTGGGGGTCACTCGACAAAGGATATTATCCTTTACTATTGAAATGGTTGGTTGGTTGCTTATTCAGGACGCTTTAACTACTTTTGGTCATATCGCGTCAATGGGAGAAGGAAGGGAGGGGAGCCATGTCCCTGTGGTACCCCCGCCCCCGCACTCTTTGTGAAGAAGGAATAGGATCTTTATCCTGCGACCATGGCCACAGCGAGCTCGAAAGATCGATCCACGTGCCGTTAGGCTCTCAGGTGGCCAGAACACTCAAGGCGAGCGCACTAACCCCCCGAGCTCTCGAGTCGGCCCCGAATGCTCCGAAGAGGTGACTTCAATGCAACGCTAAAAACCCTAAATCCAAGTGAGATATTTTATATCTATTTATGTAATGTTTAAAGGGGGTCAATCGACAAAAGATATTATCCTTTACCATTATACTCCGAACCTACCCGGTTACACTTGAAATGAAAATAAACTGTGATCTACATATTGTTTTATCTGACAGCAAGGTACAGTCAGGATTTAAATATACATACTTGGTATAAAGGTAACATTAGTGTGGAAAGGTTCACTGTCGGGATTTAAATACGCATATTAGGACCACTTTAGTTACAGATATTCACACAAAAATTTACTATATTTTACCTTCCTTGCATAATTTTGTACCGATATTGTTAATATAGGTTCTACATCATTTCATATTGCAAAAAAAAAAATGTCCGTACCTAACTATATTAAACGGACTGTTATAGTTAGCAATTTATCTTTACATGTCTTTGCACACTGGACAAAATATTAAGATTTCTTTGACTGAACACACCACCTACTTGAAAGCGTGATGTGAGAGATCATCCTCCCAGTTGTTGATGTTCTGCGCCAGGTCGGCGAGGCGCGTCCGGCGTTGCTTGGGTCTCTCCTGGAGCGGACTCAGATCCTGAGACGCTGTCGGGGCTGCCGTATCTACGGCGCCATCTGGACAATAGCAGGAATGGTTGGTTGGTTATTCAGGATACTTTAACCACTTTTGGTCATATCGCGTCAATGGGAGAAGGGAGAGTGGAGCCATGTCCCCGGGGGTAACCCCCTACTCTTTGCGAAGAAGGACATGAGATCTATCCTGCGACCACAGACATGGCCACATCGGGCGGGAACCACCGATCCACGTGCCGTTAGGCTCTCATGTGGCCAGAGCGATCAAGGCGAGCACTCTACATAAATGATTGGTGTCTTAATACCTGTTTGTGCACATGTAGGCTAAACTGGGAACAAAACCCCTGACCTCCCGGCACAGTGGAATGAAATTACGGTAATATATGTAGGCTGAGAGAGGAACTCCTGCGACAATATAAGATGAAGGGCTGAAACATCCCCAGATGCAAGCGGGATTTGAAGCTATAACTAGTTAATCTGTAGCCGCGTGCACAATATGAGAAAACCGGGCAAAGAAACCTCCTGATGCCGACAAACTGGTTGAATAAAACATGCTCCAGACGCGTATGGTATGCCAGTGGTCCTGTGTCCCAGAGCTCCATAAAATTATGGCACATCCCGAAAATGATGGAACATTAATTTAAAGGAAATATTGCATAGCCTGCTCACTATATATTTACAATGCGTCACCATGTCCCCTCACAGCTCAATGACATGCGTCAACCCAAGACCTGTCGTTCTGCAGTGCAGGCTGCTGACTAATTGAGCTAGGGAGGCTCCATGTCGACAGTACCACCCTCTGAGTAACCAACTGACCTGGCCCATCCCAGGCTTGTCGCTGAGCAGACAGCTGTTTAAGACGCGACCGCACGCCGGGGACGGCCGGCGTATCGGGGTGAACAAGGCCCTCATCCTCGCGCACACACTGGCGCTTGTTCGGCGAATCTGCGGCGGGAAATGCAACGTAGATTAATGGAAAAATGGAAAACATTTCAAGACGGATTTTTGTTCCCCCTTTTTTTACTGATGAGGATTGAAGGAGATCAGCTATGTTATTAAAATGTTAATTATTTATTATCAAGATTCAATGAGAATATATTGATATCATACATCAGGTTTTATGAAGCACTCTAAAACACTCAGAAGGTACATATAATACGCTAACGATACTGGGAAACAGAAGAGATCTGTTTGTTAAATCCTAGCAGGCATCGCAAAGCCATACTTATACAGCAGGAAGATGTAGCTAAAAGAAAATAATCATTGAAAGTGACTTCAGTTATCATTATCCCATACCGTCGTCAATAGTTGGTTCCTTGGTAACATCCTGCAACTCTGATAAAGGGTTTGTGCGTTTCCGTCGAGGACTGGCTTCAGCTAGCTTCTGATCCAACATCTGCTTTCTGCGTCTGGCACGCTCCAAGTAGTCCTGAAAGATAAAGCAACAACATTACGTTACATTGTGTGAAGGGGCAATTAAGCAGTATTGTAGGTCTTGTAAATGAGATTATACTTGATTATGCATCAGTGATGCCGGATTTAACCACTGCCCAGACAGGTCTCTGGCTAACATCCTGGCTCAGATCAGTTGATATATCACCTGATCCAATGCATCAACTGAGACAGTGCATCAACTGAGACAGTGCATCAACTGAGACCGTGCATCAACTGAGACAGTGCATCAACTGAGCTCAGCATCTGTGTTTCAATTGTTTTAGCATAATTAAGGAGTTATGACTGTAAGGAATGTAAGAGAGCAAACCCAATATGAGCTTGCCTTAGGACTTAAGTGCATATTATTCAAAGTTGTTGTGGCATGGCAAACTGTTCAAAGCTCATATTATTCAAAGTTGTTGTGGCATGAAAAACTATTCGATACACTTTGATTCTTGATGATGAGAAGATTCTTGCAACTGGATGCTTCTGTAGTCAAATATAGCTTTGGCCTAGGGATTGGTAACAACATCAGAACATGCATGTGCACATGTTTATAACGTTTCACCACGGGCCAAGCAGAGTACTCCACAAGCCCCAGCGGCCGGCGATAACGATGGCTACTCGTATAACTTGCGCCATCTACTTTTTTCATATTAAATATGTTAAAAGGTAAAAAAAAAAAAATTGACAATGACAATGTGCTGGCTACTCCAAATGCTTTGTCTGTCTACTCTGTAAAGTGTGGAGCGCCCTGGCCAAGTTTTGATTCTTGTGGAGGGAAAATTTAAAAAGTTGGATTGTTTTTGATGCATTGGCAGATAATTGGGGATTACTCTGCTAACAGATTTCTAAAAAATATTGTCCTTCTGGTGATGAACTCCTTTTATTTCATTTTCAATAATAAAAAAATTCAGCGCTGCTCTTTAAGGCCTTAGGTTTACAACTCGTTATGTTACTGCAGGTGAGCCTGGAGTGAAGAAGAACAGGTCAGTCAGGAAATGACTTTAAATTGTCATTTACATTGATGATAATCTGATAGGCTTAGCTTCGCCTAAATCATAGAGAATGGGGACTGGTAACTGGACTTTTCACCTACAGGCATTTTGCGTCCTCAGCTCTTTCACCCCCACTGGAGAGTGCTAACAACCAAGCCATACCCAGTGCAAGTTTTTAGGCCTTCGGCTTTTCACTATCACTGTAGCCAACAGTGGGCTTGTGTAGTAGGGAAGAGCCTCAGGGGTTGCACATAGCAGCAGGGTATTAGCCAGAGACCTGCCTGGCCACCAGATGGGCAGGCAGTTTAAATTTTGAAAACATCCATCAAAAGAAACCTTTTGCCAAACCGTCTGTGATGTTTTTGAAATGGTGTGGGAGTAGCAGAAGGTTTGTTTTGGCGGATATCTTGTGGGATGATGAATTCGTGACTAGTACTTGGGGCCTTCAATCTTTGAGCCTAACTCTTCATAAATGTATCCTGGACATTCATCACATTTTTGATGAAATCCAGAAATCTTTGTCACCACCCCCTGCTCTTGGATGGCAGGCTGTACTCAGGAATCCATGGCCCTCCGGTCCGCCATGTGTCTGGTGGGGGATGTTACAGGGCTAGCCCCAGCCATGGTTAGGCGAAGTGAGAAGGGGCTCCTTAGTAGGGACTGCAGGGGTTGCGCATAGTAGGCCATCCCTCGGACACTGTGACCTCGCCCACCCCACAGGCACAGCCAGGGTCTGCACTGCCTAGTTAATAAACAAGTTTATTAGTAGGTGCTGTGTCAGTTGATTTACTGTGCCTGTGGTCTACCCTGCCGGTCTACAGACAGAACAGCCATACTACCCAAACAGCTGTATGGTCTCCCCACCTTTTAGTATGGGTGGGGGAGGAGGTGGTGGGGGCTGAGAGCTTTAAATTGGAATCCTCAGATACCAGAAAGGCATGATTTGTAAATGTACATAAAATATTGCTTTGTAAATATACATAAAATATTGCTTTGAAAAATCCTTGGATTATCTTTTTTGGGTTGAGTTGTTTTTAAAGAATGCCAATTAGTCCATTTTGACACCTCACCCCAGTGTGAGCCTCCCCTGCCACCCTCCCACTGCACAGTATGCATATGGCCCGCCAATCAACCCAGCTGCTAGCTTCACGTACCATCCCTCCCCACACCTCCATAGACCACTACCCCACCCGCCCTAACTCAAACGGCTGTTCTGGTAGTACGGCCATTCTGTCCATACACCACCCTGCCTCCACTCTCTACAGGGATGTCAGGCATAAGGGTCGCGTGCCGTGAGGGTCGCGCAGATGTTTGGGGGTGGTGGGGAGGGTGGGCAGGATGCGTGGGAGAGGGGGGCGGGGATGGTTGTTATCAGCTTTGCAGCTTCACATCGAGTCTAGATAAAGGTCCCAGTTCTAGACAGCAGGTTGCAGGTGAAGGGGATCTTGTTAAGCCAGTTGATGATAGTGTTGTTAATATAGGTCTGTAATTAATAACTGGGGGATGGGGAGAGTGCCTGCTTAGTTGTCTGATTTGGCTGACCTGTCTATACATTGAAATAGCTAGGTGGTACATGTTCAGGCATCTGATTTATCATGCAATACCAATATAGTAGGGATTTATATGGTTAGGAGATTAGTTAGGAGAAGATTGTGCATGCAGTTCAAACTTAAACCTTTAAACCTATATATCTGTGACATTCCACTTAAATACTCTTAGCCAAAACAATCTTAAAGAATCAAGTATATCCTGGTGTAGCTCAGACATCAAGACCACCACCAAGGTGGATGTTTTGATATCAGAGCTAATCATACAACTGAACAATGGGACAAAGCCTCACTGTTTAGATATCAGGCATAATCTCCTGCAGACGCAATTCACACCTCGCCCATAGCCGCGACACCTCGCCCATAGCCGTGACGCATCGGCGCCTCCACCTCCCCCATGTAAGGGGTGGGGAGATCTCGCGGCCTTCATGGATGTACACCCTCCAAAGTGGCCAACCCGCTGCCCCTCCCTACTACGCAAACCCACTGTCTGTGTGGTATGCACGATTGTCCCCCCTGTATCTATCATAATGATAATGTTAATGGCACTGAACAGCTGAACACATGACATGGAGCAGGAACCTGGGAACAGGAAAGGGTCTCATTCTCAATATAGCTTGGTTGTTAACGAATAGTCAATGGGGGTGAAAGAGCTGAGTGCGAGAAAAGTCTAGAAAACGAATCAGGCGAATAGGGACCAATAGGCAATACTGATTACTGGCAATAGGCTAATGCAATATTCAGATATTTAAACACCTTAGCCGTAGGCATATGATAGGGGGCTAAGACTAAGTTCTTATTTAAAATATTTAGGACTAAGAAATTGTTGTAAACTTAATTCTCAATTTAAAAATTTAGAAGCTCACCCTAGATTGCAGGCCCATTACCAGATAAAATCGGCACCACACAATCTACGGAAGAGATAAAACTGCACCTGTGCTCTGGAACTGTCACTGAACAGTTTTCCACATCGACAACATTTTAAAATAAAAACCTTTTAAAAATCCTAGGATAAAGTTTTAAAGATAAGCTTATCTTCCTTCTTTAACGTCATAATCAGCCAACAGACAGGGCAATGAGGTCTACTCACCTGTGTGAAGGATTCAATGTTCTCCATATCTGTGTAGCCTGAACGGCAGCACCTGAAAAAGGAAAAATTCCGCCGTTTCCAGACAACCGGCGGGAACCTGACAGTTGTGGACCGTTGTTGATTGTGGCAAATTTCAAACTTGGCGGTTCTTGTCTCGTGAAATCTCGCGTGGAGGAGACTTCCGGTACAAGAATCACACGTGAACTGCCATGGCCGCCTGCAGTGTGAAGTTCGCCTTTGTCGTAATTTTAAGTGTTATCTGTGGCTCTAATTCAGTAACTTTGTTCAGTAATGATCATGCAGTGAATGGGGGCATCGGCTGTGCAGGTAAAGGGATTTTGTATAAGGCTAACGGTGGTAATCTTACGAATTGCAGCTGGTTTTCCTGAGAAAAATAATGAGGATAACTTTGTCAACAAAAGGTGACACGCGTGATGATCATGTGATCGGTGTAAACAATAACACAACAAAATTGTGAAATCAATATTCTACGCAGTTTTAGGCGTAGACCATCTCTGTTTATCAGTATGTCGGTATAGAGAATACTGAGGGGAATATTGAGACGGCCCAATAAGTTGCATCTATTCCCTTAATGGCCTTATCTGCAAATATACGCCTACAATTTTATTTTTCAAAAATAGGAAAAACAGGGTCAGGGTAAATGCCCAATCTTCTCCGATCCGTCCAATCTTTTTCCAATCCACAGTTTACGGTGGGGCGATGTTAAAAAGAGTATGTTATATGGATAGAATATATATTCAAACCGATATGGTGTATCCAAAGTGAATATGAGAGCCTTTTTCCAACTAGCCAGACATTTTTGTGCCGATCTGGCCGCCATGACAGTGCTCAAATCTCGCCGCGCGTGACCTCACGCTCGAGCCTGTAGTCACCCAGGGGTGGGGAGGATGTTGGCGAGAAAGTGTTGGGGGTGGCGTACGGTTTCACTGACCTGGGGGTACAGGTAAAGGGGGAGGGGCTGACAGATCTAGATTTACGTATGTGCCAGAAGTTTTGGGTCCAGTCGTTCTGAGCCATGTACACAAACAGGCGGAGGGTGTAAATACAGCAGTGGAAGTGAGGGGGGTGAGGGAGGCACAATCCGGGAGAATGGTTAAACGTACAGACAGATGACTTCCTTTGTGATTCGCTTGGCTCTGGCGCACACTCTATATATTATTGTTATCTGGTTAATAGCTGGTAGTGCAGGAGCGACGGCGGGACTTAATCCTTTCCCCAATCGCCATTTATCTGCGGCTACCCCCATGTTCACGCCTGGACACCGGAAGGTCACTGACATGTGACAATTTTAAATGTATGTCGTATATAGGTTAGGGAGGGCTGGAGGTACTCAGTCTTCGCCCCAGTCTTGGCAGGCAGGCAGTGTTATTTCACAAGAAATTATTTTCTCAACAAAGTATTACAATATCACATGATGGTCCACTTGAATTTGCCAAACATTGGGTAAAGTCAATCTCAACGTGACATACTTTACCTAAGGTAACACATATTTCTGGACTGACTCTCCGACAATATGTCATTACAAAATTTGGGGAAAGGAATGACAGTTAGGGGACAGGAATGTACCGGCGTATCTAGAACGTAGCATGTGATATCAAATTTAAGCAAATAGAGTATATGCTCCCAAAATATATCAGTTGCCATGTTTGTGGTTACCAGGAGCAGATCAAAGGGGGGAGGGGGGGGGGGGCCACAGGGATCCTGACCCCATTTCCCCTTATTGAGGAAAGATGCTTTTGGTCAATGGTAAACCATATACAAGCTAAAATGTCTTTTCCCAAACCCCAATATTAAGATGTAGACCTACTATTTTGGTAAGAATGTCAAACCCAAAGTGACCCCCTCCCCCCCACCCCATTCAATTCTAAAGTTCCTGGATCTACACCAGCTTGTGACCCCAGTGTGGTTGTCTGCTGGATTCGCCACTGCTGGTTGTAATATGAAAATATAACAATGTGAAAAGCGAACTACATGTATATTTAGAGTGAAATTGTGGAAATGCTGTATAAAAACCATCCATGGTTGACAGTTTTGATGGATGAGCAAACACCAACGTAGGGTAGTAAATGTTCACTTTGGCTTCCTGACCCCACCCCCTCCCCATCATGAGCCAAGCCGCCACCCGTACACCCACCCCTGTCACCCCTCATCGGGCCTGCTTCATAACATCACATGCCACACATACCGTCGTTCACCTCATATGACACCCTTTGATCTTGGCCTAATGAGTTCAAAAACAACTCACTCGCTGCCCGTATTTCCTGTCAATCATATTACTGCATGAGAGCATGAGTCTGGTGGGTGTTAGCAAAGGGCGTGGGGTGCAGGGGCTCAAGGTAAAGGCAGGCGGCAAAGTTGTTTTTTTTCAAAATCACCACGTATCAGGTTACGCCAATGGACTAAGCACTAATTGGAAGGTTTGTCAAGCGATTATCCAGTTCAAAACACCCAAGTAGTCACCCAAGAGGTGGATTTTCTTAATTAACAAAGTGCTAAAATTATATCGAAGAGGATATCTAATAGTAAGTCAGGGTCAGAGTCAGGATCCATATATGCTGGCAAAGGGGGCGGGGGTGGGGGGCGGCTTCAAGTAAAGGCCTAGCTTTTTGGTTTTCATATGTTAAATGCTATAAATTTTGGCTCTAAAAGGGGGGGGGGGGAGTTTGTTTCATAGCAACAGTTCTTTCAATCCATCTATATAGAAAACAATAAGACAAGCATCTAACACCACCTCATCACAGTCTCCACCCACCCACTCCCAACAATACAGATGTCACTGGACCATCCCTAGTTATCGAATGCAGAACAAGACATATGGGTTTAGAAGGAGGTCCACTTTTGGTATCTCGATCGTTGTCTCTGGGTCGGGCACAAAGGACTTCAAGCGTAAGGGTCGTTGGGGTGGGGGGGGCCATCTCTGCAGAAGGACTCAAGTGGTCCGTTTCCATTGATGATACTGGCGACATAGTAAGTGTGACTATACCATCAAAAGTAACACCGCCGCCCCCGGATCTGACCGCCCGCTGGCCTTTGTCATTGCAGGGTTTTACATACGATTGTTTAAAATTACCGGTTATATATAGAGGCATACTTGCATAATCCACCGGTAGGCCTATGCCTTACCAGATAAGGCTTTTTGGCAGGCATAAGGACAGGGAGGGGGTTGGTTTGTGACTGATATGGTCGCATTTTATCAAACTGCCGGATCAATTTATCTCAGTCAAGTCCACTTTCCGACAGAAGAATATCATTACGGATAGAATTGGATCAAAGAGCCATGGTGAAAGGTCGAAGGAACTGGTAAGGGGGGGGGGGGCGGGCTGGAATATAATACGAGCAAAACCGATAAGTTGCAAAAGCAGATTACTGCACTTCTCTTATCACGACACATTCTTATTCAGTAACAAATCAAGTAATATAAAGTAATACACAATTATCATCTAAGATCTTTGTTTTATTCTGTAACATGATAACCACAAAGGGTCTGGGTGCGGACAAAAAGGAAGTGAGAAAGGAACCATCCGTCCGGCAAACGCACTCCAGACCATGAATGATGCCGTAGCTGTGCTAAGCCGTCAGTGGCTGTAATTGGCCGATCGAAATCCCCGTGTGACCTGGTGTGTCTCTAATTGGCCGATCGAAATCCCCATGTGACCTGGTGTGTCTCTAATTGGCCGATCGAAATCCCCCATGTGACTGGGTGTGTCTCTAATTGGTCGATCGAACGCCTCCGTGTGACCCGATTTCCGGCAACCCTGGGATATATATTCCAGATAAAACATCGATGCGTTCACATTTTGCTTTCGTTACTGAATCAAACGGTTTCCAGACAAATTATAATGATGATATCGACCATTGTGGGAGATTCAATTGTATAGTATGTAGCACAGCATCTTGCTAATGCTAATGCTAATGTTGTTGTGCGCTGTCTGCCGGGCTCCGGTTTAGAGCGCCTGGAGTCCCAAGATCGCCACCGAGTGCGCCACCAATGTTGTCGTGGTGCACGGCGGCACTAACAACATCTGCAGAGATGCGGTGTCGACCATCGTGCGAAGGTTTTCTACCCTTGTGGATACAGCGCTTTGTACTCATCGGGATGCGGAAGTGGTGTTCTCGGGCATCTTGCCCCGCATACCAAGCCGGTATCCTGGCTCCGTGCCCGACGACAACTTCATTGCCTGGGCAAACGACAAGGCAATGATAGTGAACTTCGCGCTGCAGGCCTTGGCAAACCAGTGCCAGCAGGTTCATTACCTGCACCATGACCAGTTTTGGGAAGGTACAGGTCGCGAAAGACTTCTTGCCAGAGATGGTCTGCACCTCAGTCACGCAGGAGTACGCCAGCTGGCCGGTAACTTCTCGAACGTGTTGGGCGAAGTTTGGATGAAGCATCATCAAGTCAGGGAGTCGACAACGACGGATGTCCGCCGAGATGACCGACCAACCCAGCTGGCTTACGGCCTCCGGCGCTGGGAGACGGTTTCGCCCTGCTCCTGCCCGGAGACCCCCACCATCCCACTGGGAGACTGCCCGGAGACACCCACCGCCCCACTCGGAGACTGCCCGGAGACACCCACCGCCCCACTCGGAGACTGCCCGGAGACCCCCACCACCCCACTGGGAGACTGCCCGGAGACCCCCGCAACCCCACTCGGAGACTGCCCGGAGACCCCTACCGCCCCCTTGGGAGACTGCCCGGAGACCCCCACCGCCCCACTCGGAGACTGCCCTGAGACCCCCGCCACCCCACTCGGAGACTGCCCGGAGACCCCCACCGCCCCACTCGGAGACTGCCCGGAGACCCCCACCGCCCCCTTGGGAGACTGCCCGGAGACCCCCACCGCCCCCCCTGGGAGACTGCCCGGAGACCCCCACCGCCCCCTTGGGAGACTGCCCGGAGACCCCCACCGCCCCCTTGGTAGACTGCCCGGAGACCCTCACCCCCCCCCCCCCTGGGAGACTGCCCGGAGACCCCCACCGCCCCACTGAGAGACTGCCCGGAGACCCCCACCGCCCCCTTGAGAGACTGCCCGGAGACCCCCACCGCCCCACTCAGAGACTGCTCGGAGACCCCCACCGCCCCCCGACGTGACTCTCGATCTCGACGCTGGGAAACGGTTCCTTCCCGACTCCACGATGCGACACGTATGGGGCGAACACTTTCCTTTGCGTCAGGCAGCCTGCACGCCAGGTTGCGGGGCTCGGCGACCGGTTTAGCACCCCGCGACGCAAGACAAGTACAGCAAGTGCCTGCCCCGAAGATATCCCGGCACTTGCAGCCTGCCCAAGACCCTCTGATGCATGGTTGAAAAGATAAAAAAAATTATGTCATGTGTATATCCGGTAATACACAAAAAAGCAATAGATCTACTTTCCAATATCAAATGCATTAATTTGGCCTTACAAAGTCTTAACAATATATAAGTTTTTTATTGCATATACCGTAAACTGCCTATTGGAAGCTGCATACATATTAGAAGCCATACTCTAACTTTTGCCTCGAAACAGGGTTGGCAGGCACCCAGAACCATTTCCGGAAAACTACACATTATAAGCCGCACCCTGACTGGCCTCTCGACACCCCTCCCTCTCTTGTAGTCGCGACTAATAACAACATTCACCTCTCATCAAGTGTCACACCAGTGGCTGGCTTACCTGGCCCCCACCAAACCAGTTAATTATTTATACAAGCAGTCGCGACTACTAACAATATTCACCTGTCCCTCTCTGATCACAGCTCACGTCAAGTTTCATACCAGTGGCTGGCTCTCCTGGCTCTTACTGCATGAATAGTATGCCATATTAATCCTATATTAAATTTTTTTATCTCGATGTATATAGAACTGAGTGATCTAAATAATATGCCATGTTATTTGTATATCACACTTGAATACTCCCTATGCTCAGTCAGTTAGGGGGAGGGGGCATTACAGATAGGGCTTTAGTAGCAGTCATACGAGTGCTGTATGAATAGAGCAGTTATGATGAAAGTTATATTATCTGACTGGTTCTCAATTATGTGAGGCTATTGTGCCTACTGCTCTCGCTGGTTATTGGCTGTTCATGACATCACTGTATGGTTATGGACAATTCGATAATCTTTTACCAGCTGATTTCAATGCTGAGGTATTGGACTAAGACTGACATATCTGCCAAACATATTTGCCAAAGTAAAGTGTTTTGGTATTTTAGGACTGAGATCAAAATAGAACGTTTTTAATATTTTACCACTGGGTTATTATTAACTATTATTTATCATTATTATTAATTATGTAATTATTTTATGTTACTTTATTGTATTAAATTATATGCTGTAACTACAGACCAACTTGTTGTACCAAATATAATGCTATTGCTTTAAATATTGTTGATACTATTTCGTGGTGGTCTAAAACCCCCATTGCTATGTTCTAAATTATACTGTAGGTTGCACATTTGTGGTTGGCCTTATTGAGCAGTTGGGCCAGGTTCACAATGAATCAATCACTACAATTGTTGATGGTCTGTGTAAGCTGCTACCCAGTGGACCATACCGGGTGGCCTGTCAGGATATTGTCCACCACTATGGACCCATGGTCATTGATCTGTAAGTCAATTAATATTTACCATTAAATCATATTTTTATATACAGGTACCAAGGATAAAATATTTTTTGGCTTTAAAAAATAATTTGTTTTATTCCATTGATGTGTACACCCCTATAGATTTCATGTGATATTCACAAAGTTGCGGAAGGCACTGTCACAACTTCAATTTTTGGCACATAAATTTCCCATGAAGTTTGGTCGCAGAGATGGTAGGTACATTGCTTCAAAATCGATTATCTGTATATTGCATATATTGTAAAATAGGTCACAATCTTAGTCAAATTTATTTTTATGCAAATAAATGTTTATATGGTTCATTTATCCTCGCAGCCTATATGCTAAGGCACCTCCCGACGTAGTATGTCATACAATCAAGTTTTGCACCGTCGACCCTGGGCAGCAGTATTGTCACCTCTTCCGAATGTCAGAAGTGAGTGTTCAGTGGTTCAGAAGCAACTGTTTTTCCCAGTGTGTCTTCCATCGTGTAACTGTGTGAAGGTATCTTGTAGTCAGTGAAGGTAAGTTCACGTTAAGAAGCTGGTTTTGTTTATATGGCCAGCAAGGGCGGCACTTGTTTAAGTTTACTTTGTTGTCAATGTATGGTGAACTGTCTATGATTGTACATCTGCATCATTTTGGAGTCTGGCCCCTTTTATCTTAATAGTGATGGTCTTTCTTCTTGCAGGACAGTAATCCTCTGAAAGATATACAGAAGATGAAGCAGATATTGAAAAGAAACTCACACATGGTAAGGTGTCTACTATTATGCATTCACTATCTTCTATGTGCAAAAGCCATAATAGAATGTGAAGGTGAATTGTAATGTCAAGCCAATTTACATAGTGTTGTTCATTTGTACATATGCTGGCATGTGTTACATGATTCCATTTCTTATTACTGTGCCATTATATCACCATATTGAGTTATTTTGGCACTTTTTAAATATTTATTTTACTTGATTTCCACTCATCGCTTGCATGTACTTGTATTATAAAACTCTTTTATCGCTGGTATATATTTGCCTCTCCCTTTATTAATATTGTGGCATTTTTTCGGTTCACAGGAAAAGCTCATCAAACTTCCTGCATTGTGTAAAATTCCAGGGATAAAGTTTATATGTGACTTAGCGTCTAAGTAAGTATTAGGTACAGTAAGACGTGAAATTCTTCGACTGTAGTACATACCAACAAATATTAAAATGATACTCTAGAAAACGGCATTGAGTGATCACCAACTTTTCTTTTCTTTGGCTTTAAAATAGCATGCGTAGACTGTTAATACACACAATTTGTAGAGCTATTGAAAAGACCTTTGACGAGTATTAAATATATGTACCATTTACTGGTTGATATAGTGTAATAAGCTGGTAAAAGTGTATTACATATGAAAGAATAGGTATCAAATTACCGGTAAGTCGATTATCATCATTTTGCCCTTATAATTTCCTGTTGATCGAAAATAATGTTTTTCATAATGTCTGATCTTTCATGAACTGCATTTGGTCATTATTCTAACAGGGTATTTGAAAGACATTTCCCCGCGCTGGACTTAGACTTAGATGGCTTCAGTACAATTACGGTAAGCAGGTTTTATCGTCCGTAGCGGGAACTCCACAAAAGTATTAAAATACATAAGCAACATACAGACTGTTCAGGCTCGGTTGGCTTCTCATACGATTTCTCGCCATCGCCTGTTGTGTTGTAACAGGATTGGATTGTAACAGTGTTACCAGCCCCGTAATTAACTGTATCAGTGTTACTTTTCCACAGCTCTGCCGGTCTTGGTCTTGTCGCCAAACCGTAACCTACTGTTTAACCGTAATTGGTTGTTTGATTGGTTTACTTTGGACGCTTTAACCTCTGTATGTCAGATCAAATTGTGTTTTTTGACCAGTAGATTTGCGTTGACAGTCTTCCATTGTGTATTTTTCTAACAGACTCTGCGAGGATCTTACTGGCGAGGGCAGGACTGTTTTGATGCCGACAGCACGAAGCACCCAGGAGCCAAGTAAGTCGCAGTTCTTGATAATCTTAAGTCTTGAATTGCTATTTGAGAAATTTACTGTAACTAGAATACATGATAATCCATTGAGTTATTGATATATTATTTATATGTGTAGTTTACTGCAACTGGTATAATGGTACATGCTAATCAATTGATTACTAAAACATTATAAGTTGCATCATATATTTTTGATGACTACACTACCGCTACGCAGCGTTCATAGTGTACCCCTTATCTACCCTGGTACCCTGTAATATGGCGATGATGATACACCCATTTCCATGGAGCCTTGTCAAAATACGTCCAGGATACCTTAAACATAATCCATATAATAATAATCTCATATCATGCTGATTTGTACTTTTACGGTAATGTATGAATACACAATGTATCTATCTGATATCAATGTTAATGACCTGATTTACTGGGAGGGTTCAGTTGTATAACGTATGAACTTGGTCAGATATACATGTCGTGGTTTCTCTTCAGACCTTTAGGATCTGACGTCGAAGTGGACAGCAACTGCAACGGAATTTATGTAAGACAGGGTTTTTTATCAACCTTCTGGTTTAAACAACCAGAGCGTCGCTAAAGCATCGATTAAGCTTACTTCCTGTTGCGTTATAAACTAGAACATTTATTGGAATGAGACTGATACTTGCATACCTTTATTAATTGTGTAGAGGTGTACGGTTGGATTGCATTTCATGGGAAGGGTTAGCACCTGTGTTAACAAAGTCTAAAACGCCCACTGATATTTGTAATTGGGACAGTTTCATTTAGGCGCTGAATTCCGTAGAATGCATACGTAACAGGGGTGTTCTAGTGAAGGAACCCCCCATGGGGTTCAAGTACCAACAGCCTGCCCTATACGCGTAGGTCACTTTCGAAAATTGAAATATGAGGTGTTTTAGGCCACTTTAGTGCACATGAGGCTTAGACTCTGTTAATAAAACGTTTGGACAATAACATCAGGTCGGATGATACAGATGCTGTGCCCGTAGCGCCAACCCATGATCTGTGGATAGCCAATGAAATAGAATGAACAGAAGCATAATGTGGTATCTTGTCATGCTAGCTATTGTGCTATCAGGACACCCCATCACTGAATTTCAAAAGCCACTCACAATCTTTTGCGACAGGACGTCGGCGTACTCAAGCACACACCAAACGGGTCTGGGACCGCACCGATAGCTCAGCGCTCGCCTTGAATCCTCTGGCCACCTGAAAGCCTAACGGCACGTGGATCGGTGGTTCGAGGCCCGCTATGGCCATGTCGCTGTGGTCGTATGATAAATATCCGATGTACAAAGAGTAGGGGGTCACCCCTAGCGACATGGCTCCTCTCTCCCTTCCTTCTCACATTGACGCGATATGACCAAAAGTGGTTAAAGCGCCCTGAATATACAACCAACCAACCAAACAGGTGGCATGTCCAAACACTACCTTGGGTGGATATATCATCTCATTGTCCAATATTCAGTGCTCAGACCGGTTTTCGCAATCTGTGCACAACGCTGGCCTAAAACATGGATGCCTGTGTTGACAGGGGGTGACCAAGGACGGGACTCCCTATGAGGACCTGCTCTGTAAGAACTCCGGCGCCCAGGGAGTCGCCATCCTGGGGGACTCGGCCGGAGCGCACTTCCACATTCCGGATAAATTCCTCATGGCAAACATCGTGGACGAGGTAAGTAGTCCCTGTAGGCCTACTATTGTAGGTTCAAGTTTACCATTTGAATACAAAACGACATTCATATAGTCATATATACATTGACCAGACTACAATAAATTACAAAAGTACGCTAGTTGCAATATTTTACAATAGTTATTTTACAAGTTGTACAATAGTTATTTTACAAGTAGTGCAATAGTTATTTTACAAGTTGTACAATGGCTATTTTCCAAGTACTGCAATAGTTATTTTACAAGTATTACAATAGCTATTTCACAAGTAGTGCAATAGTTATTTTACAAGTTGTACAATGGTTATTTTACAAGTACTGCAATAGTTATTTTACAAGTATTACAATAGTTATTTTACAAGTAGTACAATAGTTATATTACAAGTAGTACAATCGTTATTTTACAAGTAATACAATAGTTATTTTACAAGTAGTACAATAGTTATATTACAAGTAGTACAATCGTTATTTTACAATAGTACAATAGTTATTTTACAAGTAGTGCAATAGTTATTTTACAAGTTGTACAATGGTTATTTTACAAGTACTGCAATAGTTATTTTACAAGTAGTACAATAGTTATTTTAAAAGTAGTACTATAGTAATTTTACAAGTAGTGGAATAATAATTTTACAAGTAGTGCAATAGTTATTTTACAAGTAGTACAATACTTATTTTACAAGTAGTACAATAGTTATATTACAAGTTGTACAATCGTTATTTTACAATAGTACAATAGTTATTTTACAAGTAGTACAATAGTTATTTTACAAGTAGTGCAAATAGTTATTTTACAAGTAGTGCAATAGTTTACAAGCACAATCGTTTACAATATTCTATAATCGTGTACAATAATCTACAATTGTTTGCAGTACTCTAAACTTGTTTACAATAATCTACAGTTTATAATAAAATGTAAGAAAATGTATATTTTAATTATTAATTTATATGTTTTTAAATAAATTATTACTGTTGGAACACATTGCTTATCTTAACGGCGGATTTTGGTACATGGAACGCACATATTATGATTGCTTGTGTCTGCAACATCTCACTTTGGTCTAATGTTCCGTATGTACTTATTGCAGGACATCCTATCACATCTCCCGGTCGTCATAGAGAACGAGCTAGACTGGCCAATGATGTCAGCTACCACAGGTAAACAAAGGTTTGATGTCAGCTACCACAGGTAAACAAAGGGTTGATGTCAGCTACCACAGGTAAACAAAGGGTTGATGTCAGCCACCATAGAGTGTCAGATATCACCATTAATAGTAATATATTAGTTCATCATCCATTTTGATCTACAATCAGGTTCAACTTGGGATCTCCCATCTTAATCTTGAATCACTCTCAAAAAACAAAATTTATTCTCAACGGTAAAGTAACTGGATGATTACAACACTTGTACCGCATGAAATATGGGATATAGCTTCGGTGTCATGGTGTGCTGCACTCCAACGGCCACTCTCCGCCTGGCTGACCCCTAGCTGTTCGTTGCCAGGTTACATGAACATCACGTGGCCCATCATCGAGGGACCGACCCACTCCATCTACAGCATGATGAGGGAGAGGAACCGCTGTAACCATAGGGACTATCAGAACATTGGGGTCAACGGTAAGTCCCATGCATGGGCCAAGGTTATGGGCGATAATACGTTTATCTACATAATTAAAATGTATATAATTCGATAATATGTATATTTACAAAATATATCTCTGTGCTGCCTAGGCTAGGATTGATGCCAACATAAATATGTCTGTGGTGCCAATGCTAGGACTGATACCTACACAGATATATCTCTATGTTGTCTTGGCTAGGATGTTTTGTCTATGAAATGTTGTATCTATAATATATATTTGTACTGCATAAACAGGATCATATGTCTATGCTATACCTACAAAACTTACTGTCAACATGCCTGTGTTAAAGATCAAGTCTCCCTTAATGCATACACCTGTTATACATGCATTTAAGGTAAGCAGGTCATTACTTTTGATACTGATAATATTCACAAGAGCTGCTTTGTTAGCCCTGTGCCGCTAACGGTGATTACCTTGTAATATATTATATATCTACTATGGGAATTCAAGTGGTATAGTCCCCAACACTTAACATGTTTTATTATGTTGTTTGATTTGATTGAGGCTTAACGGCACCTTCAGCCTGTGATGCTATATCGTTATGTGTTACTACCGTAAACTGCTTATTAGAAGCCGCATACATATTAGAAGCCGCACCCCAACTTTGGCCTAAAAACCGGGTTGGCCGGCGCCCAGAACCATTTCCGGAAAACTACATATTATAAGCCGCACCCCGACTTTGGCCTTGTGACCCCCCCCCCCCACCGGCCCGCCCTCCGCCCTGTATTCCTGCTTAATCCATCCGGCCAACCAAGCCACTTAATTGTTTATACAAGCAGTCGCGACCACTAACAGCATTCACCTCTCCCTCTCCGATCGCACCTCTTATCAAGTGTCACACCAGTGGCTGGCTCTCCTGGACCTTACCAAACCAATTAATTGTTTATACAAGCAGTCGCGACTATTAACAACATTCAGCTCTCCCTCTCCGATCGCTGCTCTTATCAAGTGTCACACCAGTGGCTGGCTCCTACTGCATGTTTATGAATCCGGCAGCCGTATCAAGTTACACCACCTGAAACCTGGTCTCTGATCATTGGTCTACAATAGGTGTGGAGGGAGTTGCGTGGCAGTATAAATAAATAACACAACCATAAGTAGCTCATTGTATGATTGATTGATTTGTATGACGTTATGATGCCATAAATTATTTCAGCAACATCGGTAATTTTTGCATTACTTCCCCCCCCCCCCCACCATCCCCGCTTGTCCTGCCACGCTCACTTGGAATCGGCAAAAGGCCCTATTTAAAGCCGCACCCTGACTTCCGACTAAAATCCGGGAATTTGACCCTCCAACTTCCTAATATAAGCCGCGGCTTCTAATAGGCAGTTTACGGTATGTTGTAATTATGCTGGTGTCTGTTACTTGGGTCTCTCACCCTCCTGTTTTTTAATGGGTGGACCGATGCAGCCCACGGCGCCCCACCGGTAATCTATATATCCCAGTGTTGTATCTAATGCTGAACAATCTTCCCATGATTTCTCCCAGGTGCCGATGTTTTTAAGCTGCAGAAATATCAACAGAGGTAGGCAACATCGAAGGGGGTAGCGCGTGACGCGTACCACGTGACGCGTACGACGTGCCGCGTACCACGTGACGCGTACCACGTGACGCGTACCACGTGACGCGTACCACGTGACGCGTACCACGTGGCGCATTCCAGCTTGACCTCTCCCCCGTATTTTGTATATAGTTTGTTTGTGTTAGCCCACCATACAGTGGATCTTCTTTGAGTCCAATATATAAATCCTATATATATCCCATATACGGTGGTTGAAAGGACCGAATGCCTTTGATAGTTCGTTGCATTTTTTATATTCGGCTCTGAAACTTTAGAAGAAGTGTAGGATGCCCGTCCCTAATGCACTTCTGGGCCTGGCTGCGTAATAAGTAATAGGAGTTATTGTGAACTGTAAGTGGTTCCACTGTACGGTTTAAGTGTTTACCCCGTAATGCTATATTTTGTTTTGCTCCTTGGTTTCTTAACCAGGTAACGATCAGCGCGAGTGCCTAACTCTACGGACACCCAGCCACATACCCCACTGACCCCCACCCCCAGCCACATACCCCACTGACACCCTCCCCCAGCCACAACCCCCACTGACACCCACCCCCAGCCACATACCCCACTGACACCCACCCCCAGCCACATACCCCACTGACACCCACCCCCAGCCACATACCCCACTGACACCCACCCCCAGCCACAACCCCCACTGACAACCACCCCCAGCCAAAACCCCCACTGACCCCCACCCCCAGCCACATACCCCACTGACACCCTCCCCCAGCCACAACCCCCACTGACACCCACCCCCAGCCACATACCCCACTGACACCCTCCCCCAGCCACATACCCCACTGACACCCACCCCCAGCCACATACCCCACTGACACCCTCCCCCAGCCACATACCCCACTGACACCCTCCCCCAGCCACAACCCCCACTGACACCCACCCCCAGCCACATACCCCACTGACACCCACCCCCAGCCACATACCCACTGACACCCTCCCCTAGCCACATACCCCACTGACACCCACCCCCAGCCACATACCCCACTGACACCCACCCCCAGCCACATACCCCACTGACACCCACCCCCAGCCACAACCCCCACTGACACCCACCCCCAGCCACATATCCCACTGACACCCACCCCCAGCCACATACCCCACTGACACCCTCCCCCAGCCACATACCCCACTGACACCCACCCCCAGCCACATACCCCACTGACACCCACCCCCAGTCACATACCCCACTGACACCCTCCCCCAGCCACATACCCCACTGACACCCACCCCCAGCCACATACCCCACTGACACCCACCCCCAGCCACATACCCCACTGACACCCACCCCCAGCCACATACCCCACTGACACCCACCCCCAGTCACATACCCCACTGACACCCTCCCCCAGCCACATACCCCACTGACACCCACCCCCAGCCACATACCCCACTGACACCCACCCCCAGTCACATACCCCACTGACACCCTCCCCCAGCCACATACCCCACTGACACCCACCCCCAGCCACATACCCCACTGACACCCACCACCAGCCACATACCCCACTGACACCCACCCCCAGCCGCATACCAACTGACACCCTCCCCCAGCCACATACCCCACTGACACCCACCCCCAGTCACATACCCCACTGACACCCTCCCCCAGCCACATACCCCACTGACACCCACCCCCAGCCACATACCCCACTGACACCCACCCCCAGCCACATACCCCACTGACACCCACCCCCAGCCACATACCCCACTGACACCCACCCCCAGTCACATACCCCACTGACACCCTCCCCCAGCCACATACCCCACTGACACCCACCCCCAGCCACATACCCCACTGACACCCACCCCCAGTCACATACCCCACTGACACCCTCCCCCAGCCACATACCCCACTGACACCCACCCCCAGCCACATACCCCACTGACACCCACCACCAGCCACATACCCCACTGACACCCACCCCCAGCCGCATACCAACTGACACCCTCCCCCAGCCACATACCCCACTGACACCCTCCCCCAGCCACATACCCACTGACACCCACCCCCAGCCACGTACCCCACTGACACCCACCCACAGCCACATACCCCACCGACACCCACCCCCAGCCACATACCCACTGACACCCTCCCCCAGCCACATACCCCACTGACACCCACCCCCAGCCACATACCCCACTGACACCCACCCCAGCCACATACCCCACTGACACCCACCCCCAGCCACAACCCCCACTGACACCCACCCCCAGCCACATACCCCACTGACACCCACCTCCAGCCACATACCCCACTGACACCCACCCCCAGCCACATACCCCACTGACACCCACCCCCAGCCACAACCCCCACTGACACCCACCCCCAGCCACATACCCCACTGACACCCACCTCCAGCCACATACCCCACTGACACCCACCCACAGCCACATACCCCACTGACACCCTCCCCCAGCCACATACCCCACTGACACCCTCCCCCAGCCACATACCCCACTGACACCCACCCCCAGCCACATTCCCCACTGACACCCACCCCCAGCCACATACCCCACTGACACCCACCCCCAGTCACATACCCTACTGACACCCTCCCCCAGCCACATACCCCACTGACACCCACCCCCAGCCACGTACCCCACTGACACCCACCCACAGCCACATACCCCACCGACACCCACCCCCAGCCACATACCCCACTGACACCCACCCCCAGCCACATACCCCACTGACACCCACCCCCAGCCACATACCCCACTGACACCCACCCCGAGCCACATACCCCACTGACACCCACCCCCAGCCACATACCCCACTGACACCCACCCCCAGCCACAACCCCCACTGACAACCACCCCCAGCCACAACCCCCACTGACCCCCACCCCCAGCCACATACCCCACTGACACCCATCCCCAGCCGCATACCCACTGACACCCTCCCCCAGCCACATACCCCACTGACACCCACCCCCAGCCACATACCCTACTGACACCCACCCCCAGCCACATACCCCACTGACACCCACCCCCAGCCACATACCCCACTGACACCCACCCCCAGCCACAACCCCCACTGACAACCACCCCCAGCCACAACCCCCACTGACCCCCACCCCCAGCCACATACCCCACTGACACCCATCCCCAGCCGCATACCCACTGACACCCACCCCCAGCCACATACCCCACTGACACCCACCCCCAGCCACATACCCCACTGACACCCACCCCCAGCCACATACCCCACTGACACCCACCACCAGCCACATACCCCACTGACACCCACCCCCAGCCGCATACCAACTGACACCCTCCCCCAGCCACATACCCCACTGACACCCTCTCCCAGCCACATACCCCACTGACACCCACCCCCAGCCACATACCCCACTGACACCCTCCCCCAGCCACATACCCCACTGACACCCACCCCCAGCCACATACCCACTGACACCCTCCCCCAGCCACATACCCCACTGACACCCACCCCCAGCCACATACCCCACTGACACCCTCCCCCAGCCACATACCCCACTGCCACCCACCCCCAGCCACATTCCCCACTGACCCCCACCCCCTGCCACATACCCCACTGACACCCTTCCCCAGCCACTGGCCTTTACTTACACCCCCTTACTTAACCTTTGCTATTCCCTGTACAATTTTTCCAAAACGTGCATTATTGTTTTATGGGCTTAGCTTCTATTATTTACTTAGGACATACTTTTTTGGTGTATACATTATGAAGTTTCCCCTCGTGTTATAGTAAATTTTATTGATTGTTAAGGTGTTATAGTAACTTTGATTGATTGTTAAGACAACTAATTAGTCTTTGCTATAATGGTTATTTCGTAATAGGGGCCAGATCTAGCAACCTACTAAAAAACATGCACAGGTAAAAAATTACTATCATTATTACAATAGCAAACTGGTATGAGTACTTTATTATCTTGTTATGATATATCTGAGTTTAATTTAGTTATAGTATGATTGCTACCACTATCGTCGCAAAGAGGCTTTTAATATTCATAGATATGTACTTTTATATCGACAGGGCTGCCTTCTTTGGCACGAATGAGATTGGTCACCATGATTAAAGTTAAATCCGTATTGAATCGAATCATTAAAGTATTGCGTGAAATAATAAAAAGTGTTGGTAACCATGGTAAATAAGGCTAAAACAAAATAGACAACCTGAAAAATTAGAAATTAGAAAATATGATACTTAAATACTATGCCGTGAACTGGCTATTTACGTAGCTAACATAAATTGATGTTTTTCTGATAGTTATTCCCGGAACCAGACTGCTGATCATCCGGTCCTCATGTTCTATGCCTTAGTGGGCAACGACGTCTGTAACGGGTGAGTACATGTCTGTCGGCTCATAGCCAGCTCCCCAGTCGGCTATTTATATATTACTCTATTGCTCCTTGCCATTGTCGCGACCTGACCTGATGTTAAAACGTCTTAAAAACTTTTAAAAAAAAACATACTTTGTTACGGTGATATTGTTATACGCGCCCATTCAAGTTTTTTTTTAATGTATTACATCAACCTTAAAATAACAAGCCAAGCGCTAATTCTAAGCAACATTATAACACTATGTTGTCTCCGACTGCTTGCAGACACCCGGACACTCTGGCCCACATGACGACGCCACAGCAGATGCGAGAGAACTACCTTAAGACACTCCAGTTCTTGGTAGGTATCTCAGACACATCAATAATATGGATAACATGTCACTTTGTAATTTCACTTTGTAATAACTAGATGCGAAGTAATTTTCTTGTGACGCATGCGTAATTTATATTTTTGGTTTTGGCTTTGAAATTATTACAGACCAGTAAATAATATGTTGGTTTGAAAGTCCTATATAATACAGTACAATGGATAAATGTATTTTGCACAATATGACGGAATTGTGGATAATGTGTCCCAGGTGCCTGATATAAACTTTGTACGAATTGGCTTTGTTGCTGTCACTAATCTCATGTAGTTTTGCAAATTGAGACTTCCTTAGCTGAGCTCAGTAAGCTGAGCTGCCAATCAACAGGTCGTGGGTTCGCGTCCTGGCACTTCCACCTGGGGCAAGTTTCATTCCACCTCATTGCATTGTCCTCAGAGGTTTCTTGGCCCAATTTAACCTTCATCTGCAAAAAACCCCCAAGAAACCGACACCAACCAAAACCCATTATGTAAATCAATGCAAGTGACCACGTGCGCGTTTGATTTGGTTGCTATAGGAGACTAAGCTGCCACGTGGCAGTCACGTGATGGTGATAGGGCTGGCGGACGGGCGCGTGCTGTTCGACAACGTGCGCGGCCGTTACCACCCAGTCGGGGCCCTCAACCAGGACGTCACCTACTCCGACTTCTACAGCTACCTCAACTGTCTACAGGTAACGACCGAACCACGGTTCCACACTACAGTGGCCTATTTCACGTACATAGCTTAGCCGGCTACGGGGCTTAGTCGAGTAAAATCGCCCATCATTTACTGGTAACTTTAGCCGACTAAGCCCCGTAGCCGCCTAAACTATGTTCGTGATATAGGCCGCAGAGTAGCAGGCTCGGCTAGGGACGCAGGCTCAGCTGCCGATCAACAGGTGGTGGGTTCGAGCCATGCTACCCGAATCGGAATCTTCCTAGGCGAGTTTTTAGCCCAATTTATTCCTTTGATGTCGCCTCACCACAGTCATGATAATGGTGTCTGCAGCACTCTAGTTCTTGTGATGCTATTTGGTCCTAGGGTTGTGCGGTGTGCTATTTCCCTCGATATTTTGTTTTTTCGCTTTCGCATGGGAATAACTATTTGCTCCCAGTCCTCAGTTTTTTTTAGAAAAAATCCTAATTTGCTATTCCGTCAGCGAGTAATTGGGATATTAGTTTATGAGGCCCCTCCGGTTCGCATTGTTTCGTAACTTCGTTTTGTTGTAATAGCATCTGTGTTAATTATTTCGTTATTAATTAAGCTACATGGACATTGTGTATCAACGGTGCGGCTAAAATTCACATGTAAGTCGTCCGGTTAAGTGAAATGGTGCACGGAACAATGAACAAGGAATGTTCCCTTCTCCTCAGATCTCGCCCTGCAAGGGTTGGATGACAACCAACGACACCCTGCGAGACCTCACCTTCAAGGTACTCTCCTATTTTATGTGTTCCTCTTTACAACCATTGGAGGGATCAAACCCCAGCTGCGTATCTATGGATGGGGACACTCCGTATCTATGGATGGGGACACTGCATATCTATGGATGGGGACACTGCATATCTATGGATGGGGACACTGCGTATCAATGGATGGGGACACTGCGTATCAATGGATGGGGACACTGCGTATCTATGGATGGGGACACTGCGTATCTATGGATGGGGACACTGCGTATCTATGGATGGGGACACTGCGTATCTATGGATGGGGACACTGCGTATCTATGGATGGGGACACTGCGTATCTATGGATGGGGACACTGCGTATCTATGGATGGGGACACTGCGTATCTATGGATGGGGACACTGCGTATCTATGGATGGGGACACTGCGTATCTATGGATGGGGACGCTGCGTATCAATGGATGGGGACACTGCGTATCTATGGATGGGGACACTGCGTATCTATGGATGGGGACACTGCGTATCAATGGATGGGGACACTGCGTATCTATGGATGGGGACACTGCGTATCTATGGATGGGGACACTGCGTATCTATGGATGGGGACACTGCGTATCTATGGATGGGGACACTGCGTATCTATGGATGGGGACACTGCGTATCTATGGATGGGGACACTGCGTATCTATGGATGGGAACACTGCGTATCTATGGATGGGGACACTGCGTATCTATGGATGGGGACACTGCGTATCTATGGATGGGGACACTGCGTATCTATGGATGGGGACACTGCGTATCTATGGATGGGGACACTGCGTATCTATGGATGGGGACACTGCGTATCAATGGATGGGGACACTGCGTATCTATGGATGGGGACACTGCGTATCTATGGATGGGGACACTGCGTATCTATGGATGGGGACACTGCGTATCTATGGATGGGGACACTGCGTATCTATGGATGGGGACACTGCGTATCTATGGATGGGGACACTGCGTATCTATGGATGGGGACACTGCATATCTATGGATGGGGACACTGCGTATCTATGGATGGGGACACTGCGTATCTATGGATGGGGACACTGCGTATCTATGGATGGGGACACTGCGTATCTATGGATGGGGACACTGCGTATCTATGGATGGGGACACTGCGTATCTATGGATGGGGACACTGCGTATCTATGGATGGGGACACTGCGTATCAATGGATGGGGACACTGCGTATCTATGGATGGGGACACTGCGTATCTATGGATGGGGACACTGCGTATCTATGGATGGGGACACTGCGTATCTATGGATGGGGACACTGCGTATCTATGGATGGGGACACTGCGTATCTATGGATGGGGACACTGCGTATCTATGGATGGGGACACTGCGTATCTATGGATAGGGACACTGCGTATCTATGGATGGGAACACTGCGTATCAATGGATGGGGACACTGCGTATCTATGGATGGGGACACTGCGTATCTATGGATGGGGACACTGCGTATCTATGGATGGGGACACTGCGTATCTATGGATGGGGACACTGCGTATCTATGGATGGGGACACTGCGTATCTATGGATGGGGACACTGCGTATCTATGGATGGGGACACTGCGTATCTATGGATAGGGACACTGCGTATCTATGGATGGGAACACTGCGTATCAATGGATGGGGACACTGCGTATCTATGGATGGGGACACTGCGTATCTATGGATGGGAACACTGCGTATCAATGGATGGGAACACTGCGTATCTATGGATGGGGACACTGCGTATCTATGGATGGGGACACTGCGTATCTATGGATGGGGACACTGCGTATCAATGGATTGGGACACTGCGTATCTATGGATGGGGACACTGCGTATCTATGGATGGGGACACTGCGTATCTATGGATGGGCAAGCTGCGTATCTATGGATGGGGACACTGCGTATCTATGGATGGGAACACTGCGTATCAATGGATGGGAACACTGCGTATCTATGGATGGGGACGCTGCGTATCTATGGATGGGGACACTGCGTATCTATGGATGGGGACACTGCGTATCTATGGATGGGGACACTGCGTATCAATGGATTGGGACACTGCGTATCTATGGATGGGAACACTGCGTATCTATGGATGGGGACACTGCGTATCTATGGATGGGGACACTGCGTATCTATGGATGGGGACACTGCGTATCTATGGATGGGGACACTGCGTATCTATGGATGGGGACACTGCGTATCTATGGATGGGGACACTGCGTATCTATGGATGGGGACACTGCGTATCTATGGATGGGGACACTGCGTATCTATGGATGGGGACACTGCGTATCAATGGATTGGGACACTGCGTATCTATGGATGGGGACACTGCGTATCTATGGATGGGGACACTGCGTATCTATGGATGGGCAAGCTGCGTATCTATGGATGGGGACACTGCGTATCTATGGATAGGGACACTGCGTATCTATGGATGGGAACACTGCGTATCTATGGATGGGGACACTGCGTATCTATGGATGGGGACACTGCGTATCTATGGATGGGGACACTGCGTATCTATGGATGGGGACACTGCGTATCTATGGATGGGGACACTGGGTATCTATGGATGGTGACACTGCGTATCTATGGATGGGGACACTGCGTATCTATGGATGGAGACACTGCGTATCTATGGATGGGGACACTGCGTATCTATGGATGGGGACACTGCGTATCTATGGATGGGGACACTGCGTATCTATGGATGGGAACACTGCGTATCAATGGATGGGGACACTGCGTATCTATGGATGGGGACACTGCGTATCTATGGATGGGAACACTGCGTATCAATGGATGGGAACACTGCGTATCTATGGATGGGGACACTGCGTATCTATGGATGGGGACACTGCGTATCTATGGATGGGCAAGCTGCGTATCTATGGATGGGGACACTGCGTATCTATGGATGGGGACACTGCGTATCTATGGATGGGGACACTGCGTATCTATGGATGGGCAAGCTGCGTATCTATGGATGGGGACACTGCGTATCTATGGATGGGCAAGCTGCGTATCTATGGATGGGGACACTGCGTATCTATGGATGGGGACACTGCGTATCTATGGATGGGGACACTGCGTATCTATGGATGGGGACACTGCGTATCTATGGATGGGGACACTGCGTATCTATGAATGGGGACACTGCGTCCCTTGATTCATCGTCGCATTTTCCCATAGATGAATTTACAAATGATACTTATTATTTTGGTAATTCCCGCAAAAAATATTATATTTATCATCGTAGAACAATTAACAATAACCCCAAAATATTTCCCGGAACTCCTTGCGCCATTCATGCTTTGTCGAAGATGGCGGATATTTTCGAAGTTATGTATGGTTTTCTTGGTCCGGGTCAACCCATGTCTGAAGATATGTGGTCTAAAACTGTAATCACTAGATTGCTTCTGGAATTATCATTTTCATTTCTGTAGTGATGATGAGATTAAGGAGACATAATGTATCCATTGCATGTATCTATTACATTCATATCCCTTTGCCGTTAATGTCAATGTCTCCTTTGGCATCAATTTCACAATACGGTAAAATTTCAGCGCGTCGGGGAGCTAAATGATGTACTGAAGGACACTTCTAGGAAATACAAGCACAAGTTTGAACATTTCGACATCGAATACCTCGATTGCCCGCTGATGCCAGGTTAGAATCTTTCCATTACATACTTGGCGCTAAATTTATCTAAGAGCACTACACATGTTTTTTTTCAAACAGTATTGAATAATTGGTGAGTATTATTATACTAATGCTACTGCTAATAGGGTCTGTAAGTGACGTCACAGACAACGCGGAATCAGCTCCAGCGAATCCGGTTTTGGGTACATGACGCTTCACCGCCCCATATACAAAGGTCAAAACATGGGGAGCTCTTTCTTATGACGTGAAATGCATGGAAAACCGACGTCATTCGATTCAAAACAAGTATGAGCATGAAGGTACACCCCCAAAAAATTTACTCCAGTGCATTCATATCCAAAGCATCAGTGAGTCTAGTTTGAGGCCCATAGTAATGTGTAGGGACCCGCTGACGCATTGTACCCAGAATGGTTGTTTCTTGAGATGAGCACGCGCTGTCAGTGACGTCACTTACAGACCCTATATTTGTCGACTGAAACATGTTTTTGTGTCAGTTAAAAGTAGTATCTAGTGTTCTACTATATTACGCTATACTATGTTATAATAAATTGCATTACATGATATTTGTTACTGCGTTATAGTGCTAGATCGCTGGATCAAGGAGCACGGGCCACACTCTGGCTGGCAGCTGATTGAGACAGTGGACGGCTTCCATCCAAACCAGGTGAGTGCTGCCCCCAGGCGGTGTCAAATGTACTCGCTAGGTGGCGCGCACGCTCTTCGCTATGTGGCGTGTACGTTACTCGCTAGGTGATGTGTACGTTACTCGCTAGGTGGCGCGTAGTTAGTCGCTAGGTGGCGCGGACGTTACTCGCTAGGTGGCTGATGCCAACACTAGTTTACTACAATTTTAACCATAAGAACAATAAATTATACATAATTATTATGATAATATGATCATAATAACAATAATTTTGAATTTTTACAATTAGAATTATAATAATAATTTTGATAATACTAATTATGATAAAAGCAATAATTAGCATAATAACGATTATCATTTTGATCATAACAGTAATCATTCTGATCATAACAGCAATCATTTTGATAATAATAAGGGTACTAATGACCTGTTTGCAGTACGCCGAGGCGCTCTCAGCCCAGTACACGTGGGAATACCTGGAGAAATACTTACCTCACTTCCTGGGGCCCGTCAACCCGCACAACCGGCAGATCCAGGATACCTTCGGGGACCAGGGTGGATATTAGAGCCTCAGGACTCTCCACGACCCACGCGCACTGTGATTATAGCACCCCCTCGCCGCTCCAGTATCACCGTCATTGTGCGAAGCATAATACGGCTAAGGTGCTGTTTTCCACGTCTTCCTTTGCCAAAGAGGAGATTCCGTACCATTTGACTCCATGTATTTGCATAATGTATGCACGCCGCTTTTTTTTTGTTATTGCTGGTATGTGTAGGGATACAACTGCAGATGAAGGCTATACGTTCCCTTCTGTCATGTTCTTTTAACCGCCAGACCTAATCATCCGTAGAACCGCCGTTACGTGGTAGTAATAACATGTGCAGTTGCAGGCTCCGAGAGACTGGCCGCCGGAGTAACTACCGTAGAACTGCCGTTGCGTGGCAATGCAGAAACTCACATAGTGAAAATCTGGGACAAATATTATGGCAACGTGAAGATTAGCTTCATGGCTACTTTGCTTAAAGGTCGTCAGCGTTATTGAGACTGACTGCTTACCTAAGTTTTTTTGTGGATACATTTGAGTGGCTTTGACCGTCTTACGGATGCCACACTATCTGAAGTGTGGTCTCAACCTTGGTCGTCCGTCTGTACCACGTATTCCATAGTCTGGCCGACTATTGCAGCAGTAGTTTTAGCAACGGTCGTCGCGGGAAATGATGTAGTGCACTGTTGTAATTACAGTTCTATAACTAGGTTATCTGGGCATTGGACTTAGCAACGTGCACCGTGAAAGGTCAAAACTCAATTTTTTTCTTGCCAATGTTTTGATGGCGGTTTCATGAAAGTTTGTGGACTCTGCTTTTTTTGCTATTTACGTTTTGGTCGCCATGGTGACGGTGACGTCATAGTGATCATTAGATCATGCACAAGTAGAATGTCGTAGCGTAGAGTGATTACAGTGGGTAGTGTGTTGTCCACCAGCACCAGTCTGCCAACACGATCTGTATATAATTTTAATTCGGTCTTTATCACCTAAATGTGTTTTTATCGCTGTGCCAATGAAGCCATTAACTTAATGACATATATATGTAGCCTTTGTCGTACTGAACTTATCTTATTCTGTTTTTATTATCTTATTATTATCTTATCTTGCGTCAGTTATATATACTAATAACTGTGCTATGTTTAATATGTGTACCATGCAGACTTCTGTACGAATCGCACAAACGAACTTTTTGCTCTCTGGAGGCATCCATGAATTTATATTTTCTATATTGTAAGAAGTGGAATTGTGTATGTTGTGAATTACTGAGGGTCACAGATCAAGTCTCCTGGGTACAAGAAGATTGATTCCAAGGTGCCATAACTCTTGATCTGGTGTTACTACCACGATCAGTTTTTGTCATGATGACCAGGCATTTCGTGGTAATCGAAGCAAACGTACTCATTTTATGTCTTCGACGTCTTAGTCATTTGATGTCATCGATACGTTCGTTACGTCATTTTCCAGATTTGCAGGTGCTCGGGATTTTAATTGTCAATTAGGACCCATGCCTTTGAATCGTGTGTGTGTGTTTGGGGGGGGGGGCTCTAAGGGTTGGTGAGTGAGGGTGGTGGTGGGCGGAGGGGGGGGGGGGGCTTGCCCGGTGATACACTCGCACGATCCGCCACTGATCCACTGGTCTTTTTGAGTCATGTGAACTCTTCATTTGATGTCATTGTCATTTTGGGTCATCGTCATTTGATGGCCTGCTTATGTAGACGTCATCGTCATTTTGATGCCATCGTCATTGGCTGCTATAGTCACTTGATGGCCTCGTCATTTGATGTCCTAGCCTTTGAAATAATCTATTACTTTATTACCTACTTCATTATATTTGAAGTAACTTGTGCCACTATCCTCTAATGTCGGAAGTGCCATCGAGTGCTGCACGTTGACAGACTTTTTTTAGAACTGTACACGTTGTGCTTGCCCCTTTTGTTGTAGCTTTTATTATATCGTCAATATTTCTGTTTTATGTCACAACACAATTTGAATTCCCAAGTTTTTCTGTAATCATTGTGGGTAACCATTTTGGATTTTCCTTCCGTTTAACATAGGAGGCCCCGACGACGACTGCGGTATTAGTGTTAGTTTCATGTTTACAGCCAGGATGTCATAATCCCCAGCGGCGATGTAGAATGGCGGGTGTGGGCCATCTCAAAGAGTTATTTAGTTTAGGACAGATACTACTCGCGAAAGTGACGTGAAAAAAAGTGCTTTTGTTATTTTTGAGCTTTCTCTACTGAGGCTTTCAACGTCTTCAGTTATTTTGTTTTTGATGCCACTCGTATGGAACGCCATTGAGATGCCCTAACTTGAATTGCATTTAATAAGTAGTAAAAGTATTCTAATCACAATAGGATTGTTATTTACGTACCAGTTCAGTCGTAATCACCATGTGGTCCGGCGAACGCACACTTACGAAGCGAAAACTCGCTGGTTTGAAATACGAACCCGGGTGGTATCAGCCTCCTGGTAACCATTTGATACACCGTTCCACACTCCGAGCTAAGCCCCGCCCACGCTTGAGTCCTTTTTCGTTAATCGTAACGAAATCGTAACGAGTAGGATATTGACAATCCTAGCTGATGGTGGATACAAGTGAGAAAATACTCCTCTGTGAAACTGACAAGAAAGTGACATACAACAATGACGTCAATGAATGATTGACAGCCTGGATCGGTCTCTGACGACACGTGCCCGAGCGATATCCCCTATTATCACTCAAATACCCGAGTTGCGCGTCCCCACAGTTACTGTTTACCATATGTATGGGTGGTTCTAGAAGAAGTAACGTACGAGACATCAGACCAACAGGTTACGGATTCCAAATGCAAGTGTCTCAGAGGCCGTTTCACCCTTTCATCGCGTTGTCCCAGGGATCCCACGGCTTATACTATGCGCTGGTTCTGTAGTCTGCATATGTGTATCTATTGTAATTACCGAAAACAAAATGTTTTAACAAAAAAACCTGATTTGTGCTAAATCTATGCGTACAATGAGTTGTATGAATTGTTTGGAATATGCTTCATTATAAAGCTTCATTATGAAGGCGTGGTCCGTCATAGATAATAGCCAGGTTTTTCTATGTATACACATATGAATGTAATCAGAATAAAATTATGGCTTGTAGAATATTGAAACTGTTGTCATATGTTAATCCTATCTTCATTTCTTGTGACGATTCCAGTTCTTGTCTTTTAAATCGCAAGGTCAATATTTCCCAGCATGCAATAGAAAGAAGTTGAGTTAATTTTTTCCGTGAGATATTTTTTCTGGTTGTAGCAAGAGGATTTCAAATATGTAAGTAACTACAATTTTACTTCGGATCCATACAATTGATGGTAATGTGGAACATGCCGACTTTTTGTGCATATCAGTCGCGTGTTCGAAGAGTTCTGGAGTGTATAGATATCTTCATATTGATGGTATTTTGAATGTTTGGCAGAGAGGGGGGGGGGGGGGGTCGTGTTCCGAGATCACGAAAAATATAGTTCTTTATTCCCATGTCACGATGAATTAAAAGCAGAACTCTCCGCAAGCAATGGGAGGGCCGATACACGATACTAAATTGACGATTTCCCGATTCACGGTTACTTAATATTAAAATTCCCACTTCACGATTAATGAAACTCCTTGATCACGGCGGTCGGCTACACAGGCACAGTAAATCAGTGGAGGGGGGGGGGGGTAGGCCCCACAACGCATACTAAAGACACGGGTGTCTTTAGTATGCGTTGTGGGGCCCCCTACCCCCCCCCCCCGCGGCCTTCCCCCCTCCACTGATTTACTGTGCCTGTGGTCGGCTTATGCCCCATTCCCAGTTCACGAAGAATAATTTTCCTCATTACCAGTTCACGGTGAAATGAAAGCGCCATTCCCAGGGAACGCAAATACCCCCCCCCCCCCCATTAATCTGCATTTAATACTGAAAAGAACGATTAGCATTCAAAATTAACAAAACTGTAACATTGGCCTAAAAATGCATTTTTTTTTTTTTTTTGCTTGACAGTTGACCGTAAGTTGTATGCTATGTGAACTATGTCACAGGTGTGTGTGTAGTTCACCGATTTGTTGCACTATTTTGGAGATTCTTACAGGCTCCAGGCGATAACTTTTAGCGATAACTAAGTGATAAGAATAAATAATGTTTGTAATAATTAGGCCTGAGAATGTATTAATATTAGATCGTGGCATTTTTTGACAGACAACAAGTTTTAGAATAGCTTTGAACAGAAACCGACTTTGGTTACACGTTCACCCAATGCAGCATTTAGCGTCCAGAAAGAGAACTTTTATGGTGAATGTGCCGTGGGTGAAAGGCCAACCGAACGATCAAATACAGCTAGATGTAAGGATCCAAAACGTCATAGTGACGAAAACGTCATAGTGACGAAAACGTCATACCTCACGGCCTGCGCCACATATGAGCAAATGCCGTTTCACATTGTGCCTCGATCGCCGACGGGGAAAATGAATGTGTAGCAATAACTATGAAGGTATGACGTTTTAGTCCCTATGACGGTTTGGGTTCTAACAGACGTTTACCCACACAAAAGGTTGCCGTATTGATTCATGCGGGGCTTCAGCTATCCATAATAGAGGATAAGAAATTTTCATCCCGCACAGAATGGTCCAGCATGGTGAGCTCTGGTTCGACTAATGTCACATGACACATGAGACAGCGACTCAGCAATAATGATGACATATGTTTTTTCAGCAAAATTCAACTTAAAGCCACTTGTCAAGAAACAATGCTGAATTAGCAGGATATCTATTTCATCCAAGGGGCGTAGCCAGCCGTACGCTCGTACGCACGCGCGCACACATTGGGCGGTGCCGGCACGTGCAATCCTGTTGTCCAAGAGTATTTTTTTCTTTCATTTCATGTGCAGCAGGTGCGTACACTTGCTCAAGTCCGTGGTCACCATTTCATCGAATTTTATGCCACGTAATTTACCCCGGCATGTCACCTTTTGTGTCTATGTGTATGGCGTTGCTTTGTACTGCTCGCTACCGATATACGAGTGACGACGCAGTCCTCACATCCTCATAAACTCGTGGCGAAGTACCACCTGCGACCAACAGAAGGTCACAGTTAGGAGTCAAGGTCTCCCATGAATGACGTCACACAATGGCGGATATTTGACGCCATCTCTAAGCATTGTTTGTTTGAAATACTATAAAACAAAATTGCTGCTCACACCCAACACCGCCTCTACTTCACATCTGGCTAAAGGTAAAATTATATGAATGCTCGTGATTGCACACGACTACATACCTGAGCAGACGACTGCGCGCAAGTCTTCCCGCCCTGAGCAGCCGCCAGGGCACACAATAATACACTCATGCTTTCATGCTGTTTGTCGAGCTTTTCCCGCCAAATCTAAGCCCAGGCGACATATATATCCAAATTTGCAGAAAACTCGATTGCTGTATTCTATAAATTCAGAAACCTAATAAACATCGCCGTTTCGGCTGTATTAATATGGCAAACCTGTCTATGCCGTGACACCGCAGAACTCTGTCGCGGCGCTGCTAGGTCTGCTACTTATAACAAAGCATCGCGGAGCACACAAACTGATGACGTTTACCACTAAATTGAAAACCTGTGGTTAATTGATATCACGGGCAAGGCTAATCGACTCCATTTGGCAGTCTGGCATGCGTGGAATAGGCCTATAGTCAAAAGAAATTTTGGATGATTCAAGGATTCTTATTTGTAGTTTGACCTCTTTAGTTTTGGCGGAAAGAGCTCGGTAAGTAGCTTTAATATGGCGGCAATTGTCCGTCTATGGCTGTGTTGTTATCACAGCTGGGTGCTGGTGCTTCTTGGGGCTGGGATCCCGATGGCCCAGCCCACGGTGGAGCAGGACTCCGCCTTGTGGCCGTATGGTGACCCTCTGGATCGTACCGACGACTTGACAAACGCCGGGATCGGTGAAGCGGATCCAGGGGAGCCCTTAGGGATACCCGTGATTACATTTCCGTTATGGTATAGCATACCTCTATTTGACAAGTCCGCTACAACAGCCAAGGTGAGTGCCCTACCGGGGACGGATCTAGCCGTGGGGGTCGGGGGGGGGGGGGCCTCGAACCCTTGGGAACTTAAGCATACGCGGTGAAAATCGGGCTTTCCGTCTAAATACATCGGAAAGTGAAATGTTAATTGTAAATGCATCCCAGAGGCGGATCCAGGGGGATGGATGGTTAAACCCGTGGTTAAGGCAAGGGGGTGTTAAGGACTGTAAAAGTTATTATGTTAAACAGATCTCCACGCCCTCCCCGATGAACAGGAAGACTGCCGTTCAACAGGGGAGTTCGCAGTAAACGTTAAGTAAAGCGCCTCAAAATAGTAAGATAATGTGTGCAATGTAGGCCTAAGGGCGGATCCGGGATTTAAACAAGGGGGATCATCGTACAGTCGGCAGGTTTCAGTGAATTCTCCGAAAATCTTACGACCGGTCCCAGATGCATGTTCCTAACCACGACCTGTGAATCTGCAGGTCAGCCCGCCTATACCCACTGAGCTAGGGAGGTTGCACGCAGTCCCTCAGGCGTCGCCCAGGGGGGGTTGCGACAAGGGGTGGAGGGGCGGGTCGACCAGCGACGGAGAGGGGCTGTCGAGTTTAACAGACCTTTACATCCCCTTAAACACTCCCCCGCCCCCCCCCCCCCCCTCCTTGGATCCGTCTCTGGGTTGCATCTACAAATTGTCTCTTTCGGATGTATTTCGTTGGAAAGCCCGACTTTTACAGTGTATGCTCAAGTTCCCTAGCGGGGGATTGCAATGAACAATTGCAATTACAATTTCTTCCTGCGTTGATCTGGTCAGATAACCGCTGAAGGCTTTGTGAGCTTCCATACCAGCCGGAAAGGGACACCGACCATAGCGATGACCGCGCAAATCTGGATCAGCACTCTGGATTTATCTCTCAGCGACCGAAGCAAAATCTTCTACCGGGAGTCCAGAAGAGGTCTGGACCTCCAGCGAGCTACGCGTGACGTCACACAGGCTTTCCACTCGCGGCATGCGGACTTCCAGGCCACGTGGGCGTTCGTTGTGACGTACGACCACGTGCTCCGTGAGGGCTCCCAGCCAGACTCTCCAGTAAGTGTTTGTATGTATGTACGTGTTTGTATGTCTGTACGTGTTAGTTTGTCTGTACGTGTTTGTATGTGTTTACGTGTTTGTATGTCTGTACGTGTTTGTATGTCTGTACGTGTTAGTTTGTCTGTACGTGTTTGTATGTGTGTACGTGTTTGTATGTCTGTACGTGTTTGTGTGTTTGTACGTGTTTATATGTCTGTATGTGTTTGTATGTATCTCTGTACGTGTCTGTATGTCTGTGCGTGTTTGTACTATGGCCTGCACGCCTGTCCCAGCAAACACAAAACGTTTAGACATTATTTGTACGTGTTTGTATGTCTGTATGTGTGTTGTATGTATGTCTGTACGTGTCTGTATGTCTGTGCGTGTTTGTACTATGGCCTGCACGCCTGTCCCAGCAAACACATAACGTTTAGACATTATTAAACCCATTTTGAAACGTTATGAAAACGTAATGTGTTTGCTGGGGTGATATCTCGCCCCAGGCCCGGTGGATACAAGATACCAAGAGCCTGGGGCCAAATGGAGAACTCTTTTTGGTGTTCGCCCTGGATGCGAAGCGTCGCCGGTTCGAATCCCGTCAGTTCGGGTTGTGAACTTTTGGGCGTCCATTCGGGTCTGGGACCAGAAAGGTCTACAGGCTCTCATCAGATGAGGGTATGTACTTGCTTTGAAGTCGCTCATACAGCAATTTTCCGACGAAAAACATTTAAAATCGTTTATTGAAGTTGTTATTGCATATACCTTGACAATGCTGCATTGCGCGAGAATTACAAAGAAACGCTTTTGGAGACATTTTTTGTCAGATTAGTATGAGTAGATGTGCGAAGAAGTTGGATACAGATCGCGCAATGGGGCAAGGTTATTTCTAAAATAACATGTATTATTCAGAGAATAATGGTACCGCATTATTTTTAAAGACAAGATGACGGATAGATATATGCTCAACGTGCAGTACTGTATGGATAAAGTTTTTAAAAAAGCTTGACACATGATAACACAAACATGTATATCATATCATCATATCATGTATATATATATATATATTTTTAATCAGATTAGTATATATGTGATATCCTATAGATGTCTATATTTGATATCCTACATGTATATATTTCGTATCCTATATGTATATATTTTGTATCCTATATGTGTATATTTTATATCCTATATGTATATATTTTGTATCCTATATGTGCATATTTTATATCCTATATGTATATATTTTGTATCGTATATGTATATATTTTGTATCCTATATGTATATATTTTGTATCCTATATGTGTATATTTTATATCCTATATGTATATATTTTATATCCTATATGTATATATTTTATATCGTATATGTATATATTTTGTATCCTATATGTATATATTTTGTATCCTATATGTATATATTTTATATCCTATATGTATATATTTTGTATCCTATATGTGTATATTTTATATCCTATATGTATATATTTTATATCCTATATATTATGTGTATATTTACAGATCAATTCTTAGACGGCATAATCATTTATATATCTCTGTGTCATACCATTATAGGCCTAAGATAATATTTAACTCATTTAAGGAACAAATGTCTTTGTGGATCTATGATGAAAATAAATTCACATCTGAGGGAGCATTTTAAATTATGCAAAGCTCATACAAATAAATGGAAGTGACTGAATTAAATAACTGCTGCTGCCAGGGGAATACGATGCAGATCGTTGTAACTACGGACGGCGAGAAGACCTTTCTCTTCTATAACTATGGATCCATAGCCTGGAGCAAACAAAGTACATCTCTGCACGTTAAAGTAAGTACTCCTGGTTCAGCTGAAAACCATTTTCCTTCCTCCTATTTATGAAGAAATGCTGCATGTCCACCACTGAATCTCGTGAATACTGATATGATGGAAGCGGTAATCACGCAGATGTAAAAGAATATTACATGATAATATCTTTAAATATTCAAACGAAAGCATCGTGGTACCTGATGCTACTTTCTCCACTTAACGTCATTTGAAGAGGAAAGATCTGTTGACAATCTTACTGGCATATCGTGTGCACCTACCAGTATTAAAAACAAACACATATCTCTTACACAATTGTATACAATCCCTATCACTTGATATGGCGGTCTGACACAATCGCTATTTGATTTCTAGCATCACCACGGAACATCCTTTCCCTTTCTCGCAACCTGTCTGTAGGTGTCTCGCGTCGATTTTCGAGTTTTCAGGACATTCCGTGTCGCTTTTTGGCCAAGTTCAGTGTCGTTTTTGCAAACATCTGTGTCGATGTCGCTCTTTTAAATCCTCAGTCTCAGAATATGAGGGTCAATGTCGAATGTCTATTTTTCCAATATGCCTGTGTCGCGTGGCTCCCTTTACCCCTTCCAGACCCTATCTGTAATTCCAGGAATTGAATGATTAGGTCATTCACGGCGCACGATTGCTCCACCGACAGGTTGCCGTAACCAAGGGCTGGACGTCCATATACGAACACGAGATGTCGGAACGTCCCGAGATTTCGCGCATCAACGAGACCGGAAACGGATGTTGCCCGGGGCGACTGGCCTTCCGTGTGAACGACCTTGACTGCGAGCAGCCAGCCAATCCCTGGCCCCCGTCTTGCTTCCTGCAATACCCGGAGCGACCCGGAACCTACCGCTGCGGGAAGCCTATACACAGCCACGTCTCCATGACGACCGATGTCATGACTACGACGGAGGACGTGACGCGGGGGGGTGATGATGTACAGACTACTTCACTTGCCATCCTGCCAACAGAGGACTGGTATCTGTCGATGTATACAGACTATGCTGAGGACGATGGGTGGGAGTCGCACGGAGGAGACAGGAAGGAGGATGGCGGCGAAGGGGACACTTGGACTGGGGCAGCAGGGAGCCACGTACGGCCATCTGAGAGAAATATGTCCCAACCTAAGAACTTGCTTCTTGTAGCAGCCCTCCTCTGTCATTTGGTCTGCATTTTGTTACAGAAGTAGGCGTCTGGAAGGGTGTGGGGGTCCAGGGTCCAGTGTCGAATTTTTCAAAATTCTTAGTGTCGATGTCGCTTTTTCAGATTCATGGGGTCAATGTCGGATGTCGAGTTTTCAAATATGCCTGGTTGGTTGTATATTCAGGAAGCTTTAACCACATTTATATTTCATTGGGTCATATAGCGTCAATGGAAAAAAAAGAGGGAAAATGGGGTAACCCCAAACTCTTGGCGAAGAAAGACGTGGGATCTTTATCCTGCGACCACACAGACATGGCCACAGCGGGGCTCGAACCACCGAACCACGTGCCGTTAGGCTTTCGGGTGGCCAGAGCGCTCAATGCGAGCGCTCTAACCCACTGAGCTATCGGGCGGTCCCTGTCTACTTACCGTCCATGCTGGTCAATGACCCAAGGTATCATAACGCAGTGGTAGCAGACTGGTGGTAGTCTTTGGTGCGCGGCCTCACGCTGCTTGCCAGGGGACTCCGCGCAGACGGACGGTTGGGGAAGAGACTAGGGCCCCGTAAGTTCGAAACGGCCGGAGCAAAATATTTCGCCATAGAATAGGTCATTATCATGGAGCGGAGCGAAATATATGGCCCCGGCCGTTCGAACTTACGGGTCCTGGTGAAGGGGCTGACTGTTCCTGACAGCAGTGATACGTTGCCACCGACTGATACATTCCCCTCTGTAGGCTGTACCACCTCTTTCCTAATGACATCAATATCAGACTCGTCCAGTTAGGTGTGTCAATGGCATGAGGGGATGCATGACCAGCCTATAGCCGTCTGTGTGTGTGTGTGTGTGTGCTTGAGGGGGGCGCGTGGGGGGGGGGGGGGGTGTAGCGTATTCTTTTGTGTTATCTCCGTAAATGGGGATTGGGCAATAATAAAATTATGAGATCAATAATATTAGGATTTACCTCTTAAAAATAATAATGCGGTAAAATCCTCATGGTGACCTATACATACAAATAGATGTAGACAGTGTGCTATAAAGAAAAGGTCATGATCATGATGTTGTAGTTGCTTAGCCTGATGATTCATGTCCCGTGCATTATAGGCGTTGTACCTAAGATACTAAACAAATGAAAACAACATAGATAATTGATGCCTAACCCGGCTTATTTATTTACACCGCATAGTAAGGCCGTTACCCGCCAAAACCTTGGCTGGTAACCAAGGTGAAGAGGCATAAGGTGAATAAAGTCATAAGGTGAATAAAGTCATAAGGTGAATAAAGTCATAAGGTGAATAAAGTCATAAGGTGAATAAAGTCATAAGGTGAGTAAAGTCATAAGGTGAATAGGGTCATAAGGAGAATAAAGTCATAAGGTAAATAAAGTCATAAGGTGAATAAAGCCATAGGGTGAATACAAGGTGAATAAAGGCATAAGGCAAATAAAGTCATAAGGTGAATAAATTCATAAGGTAAATAAAGTCATAAGGTGAATAAAGCCATAGGTGAATATAAGGTGAATAAAGTCATAAGGTGAATAAAATCATAAGGTGAATAAAGTCATAAGGTGAATAGAAGGTGAATAAAGTCATAAGGTGAACAAAGTCATAAGGTGAACAAAGTCATAAGGTGAACAAAGTCATAAGGTGAACAAAGTCATAATGTGCGAAAATTCATAACCAAAGATGAATAAAGTCATAAGGTGAATAAAGTCATAACGTCAAAGATTGTTTCGCGTAATTCTTTAGTTTGACCACAGGTGCCTCAATCGTGGGTGGGTGGGGCGGGAGGGGGGGGGGGCCGGCTTCACACATATGTCATATAAAGAGAGAAGGTAGGCAAGCCATTTTGCAGCCCAGAAAACTCAGCCCGAACAACATCGGTCGATTTCGTCAACAAAATGCCCCGACTGCGCGGTTTCCTCGCTTCACTCAATGCCTCAACACTTTACTCACGAAAATATCACGTAATCCCATTCAAACACACCTTCAAATCGCTGCATCAAGACATTTTTCCGCCAGGAAGGTACTTTCAAAGTCAGTCATAATACTCTCTGGGTTGAACACAACGTCCAACTCTGCCATCTTCGTCTTTACAATTGTAAGCATCTTGTAGTAGGTTTCGCGGCTCTTGTCTGGTCAGAGACAGTACACCAAAGAGACAAAGTGTCCGTGAAAGACTCCGTGAATGGAATACAACTGCGCAAATTGGCGCGGTGCAGCTTTAAAAGTTCCATCCATGAAGACTTGGCTGCATTGTGATAGTACTTCTAAGTTATCTTCGGTGGCAAAAATGATTATGTCCGCATCGTGGTGAAGGACAAAGGGTTTGTCGTCGAGAGTCAAAGCCCATTGTCCTTCCAGCACAATGTCATCTCGACCTTGCGGTAATTGCGGCATTTGCTTCCTACGGGACCTATGCATCACAGTCTGACAGGCCTTGAAACTTGGCAGCAGCACATCGCCATCGCAGGCAGGGGTAGGGGTAGCTCATTGCATTGAATTGCAGAACACCACCTGCCTCTTCCACCAAAGCAATTGACTTGTGTAGGCGTCCGTTGATAAGGGTATTCGCTATTGGTAACCTTGCTAAAGTTGCGTATCGAGCTCTTTTCCGCCAAAACCAAGTGACATTTATGTCACAATTTGCAAAAAAATCGACTGTTTCATTCTCTTTATTCAGAACCTAATAACCACATGGCAAATGTGTCTACCTCGAAACATTCAAGATGATTCAAAGACTGATTCTTATTTGTATGTTGACCTCTTTAGTTTGGACGGGAAAGAGCTCGATATGCAACTTTAAATAAATACAGTTTATCACGAAATCAACTTTTGCGAATTGCTGCAACTTTCTACCATCGAGACCGCATGCAGCCTAGCTGGTGCAAGCGACGTTGCTTTTTGTTGCTGAGGCGTGTCGGCAAATTGAAGAAAAGGGGAGGGGTGGGGTGGGGTGGGGGGCGACATTCACGAGAGGGCGTGCCGCGGTTGACTACCCTGCTGTGGGGGTGTGTGTAACGCGTTGAGGGGTGGGGGGGGCGATGAAGGTGCAGGGCACAGGGCTAGGGTCAGACGTTGAGGGGAGGGAGTGGGGCGTGATACAAGGTCTCACGCCGTGAAGGACAGACACCAGAGACTGACATACTCCGCCCTTGGTCACACCTGAGTAGCGGCATGGGCAGGAGAGCCAGGGAGTACATGCAGCCACGGGGTATCTGCACCACACCCCATCTACGTGCCGATTCACCCGGGCCACGCCTGGTCACCGACTGTAGCACTAACATTTCAACTTTAATGAGGACCAAATTTAGACCAGGCCTGTTGTCCATCTTCAAGAAGGATACCACACCACCGGGAACGGCACGTATGTATAGATCTCTATTAAGATCATTCTAAGCTTGGTAAATCATTAAAATGTTGAGCTCACGATAGACATCATGTTACATTTGCAGTAAACTCGCCCAAAAGCTCCAAACGGATTGGAGCAAACTCAAACTATATATTTGCATAGCTTACAACGACAAAGAGAAGACTTTCAGACCCCGCATGTATATTACATCTGAAGTCCTTACGACTAGTCGTGTTAAAAACCTTCTTCGCCAGCACAAAGACCGACCTCTATTTGCACGCCCAATTATCTGGTACAAAATAAACAAAATACCCAAAATTTGGCCCAATTAAGAATTCTATATATATGTGTAACGATTGCAGCGTAACAAAAGTGACTTGTTACTACCTTAATATTAACTGGGGTAAAGAAAACTAGCATCAATGAATCAACAATCATGCCTTCTGTCAATATAGTTCTCACTATATACAGTTTGTTAATTAAACTGCTGTGAATTGCTAGGTCTACGTACGGCTGTTGAAGAATAAACAATCCTCACCTATCCCGCCACCCCCCACCCTCCCCTACACTGTTGGGGTCTCTGTCTTGCTATGTGATTATTGTAATAATTAGTTCCCTGCCCGATAAGTATTTTATCAACACGGGTACCGTCCCCCACCTCGCCCCCTCCAAAAGACCCCTCCCCCGCTCCGCACCCCACTCCATGCGGTACCAACACAGACTGAAATGTTTGAGGAACAAACACGGCACAGATCTGGGCCCGTAAGTTCGAAACGGCCGGGGCCAAATATTTCGCCCTGCTCCATGCTAATGTCCTATTCTAGGGCGAAATAATTTGCTCCGGCCGTTTCGAACTTACGGGCCCTGATGTAGATATAGTTAAAGTGCTTTAGCGTGAGAGAGCTCGTAGCTGCCTACATCACAGACGTCCCACACACATATATGCGCAATGGTATTTACACGGTGCCCATAAGTTACACAGTTGACACTACCCATTGGGGGATCCAGCTGGGGGGCGGGGGGGCGGGCTACTGCGGCTTAAGCTTATTCACCCTCTGGTCAAGCCGCAGAAGTACCTCCCCCCCCCCATCGACAGGTTTAGCCCCCGAGAATAAAGAATCCCATCCCTGTCCAGGATCAGCAACCTGACGCTGAAGAAGTCATAACATGCTATCCACAATCTATAATAAAGCCTTAGGCCAACCCCGCCCCGCCTATTAAATGGTGGCAGTGCCCGCTACCCTCTTCCGCCGCCAATGCACTGAATCCCGAAATTCAAGACCCACCCCCACTCCCAAAAGTCTGGCTCCGCTCCCCTGCTACCCCCAGCCCCTTATCTTATATTCTTATTCATTTTATCTAATATATATAGTGATTAGGCATTGCACAAAGCCAACAAAAACCCATGTAGATCTAGCTCGTGTTGCATGGAAGCTTCAAATACCAACCGTTACCGGCGAACGTCGTATTTAACGCGATAAGATAAAATATAGTATAAAGTACAGACTATGCTCATTGTTAAGGCCTCAGAGTCATCTAATCAAGACTTTTAATTTATTTAATTCTTTTGTTACTCACAGGAAAAAGCCTTGTTTCACTCACACAAAAAAAGTTTTACTCGCAGGAAAAACCTAGTGATCAATCTTGCCTCGCCATTGCACATAGTAACATTTTGCTTTTCATTTTATGAGGCGGGAGCCCCATGTTCCTAGCGTATGCTATTCGGGGTATCCTCGTTAAATAAATATGTTTGAACCAAAAAACCTTGTTTTACGCAATAATGACCTTTACTTGTATCTTCTTCCAGAAGCTGGTGTTATATATCACTACCCCCGACCAGTACAGACCCGGAATACACCCAGGACTATACTGCTGGGAGTGGACTGACTATATATTCCATGGATGGCGTGTGGAGGAGCCAACTCAACCTGGAATTGGAACACCTCTTCGTGACGGTCTAAAAGACCCCCACCCCCCCCCCCCCCCCCGCCCCGCCGTCCCCGTCCCCGTCCCCCTCCCCTCCCCCTCTTCCCCACCTCTCCCCCTCCCCCTCCCACTCCCCTCCCCCTCCCTCCCTGCCCCCCCTACCCTCCTTACCCCACCCCCTCCCCGCAGCGATGGACGGGGCGGCGGGTGACCCTGGCGGAGGGCCGCTCCAGCGGGTCTTCCACTGGGCTGACTACACCGTCTTCTGCGTCATGCTGGCCGTCTCCATGGGGGTCGGTGTCTACTTCAGCGTCCGGCTCCGGGGCCGCGACGTCACCTCTCTGGAGCTGTTGCTAGGCGGCCGCCGTCTGTCTGTCTTCCCCGTGGCCGTCAGCATCCTGGCGACCTACCTGTCGACGGTCATCGTCCTCACGGTCCCGGGGGAGACGTTCTTCGGGGGGGTGAGGCTGTACGTGGGGCTGGCCTTTATACCGGCCACCGTCTTCACGGCACACGTCTTCCTGCCACTCTTCCACCAGATGGAACTGGTCAGCACCTACCAGGTACGCCACCAGAGGAGTGAGGGGGAGGGGGGGGGAGAGGTGAGGGGGGGGGGGGTAATAATTGTTACGCCCAAACATCACAGTTCTGCGCCAGATTTGTTACTGCTAATGTGCAGAAAGATCGTTGTATTATTACAAAGAAAACCTTAACTTTGCCTACCAATGTGAGGGGTATCATTAAGAGTATAATTGCCATGAACCGTCTATCACTTAGAATAAGAAATATTTATATTCGTGTTGTAACAGAGCTGACATCTGGTAACAGGGCTGACGTCTGATAACAGAGCTGACATTCGTGTTGTTAATTGCTGAGAATGCCCAACAGAGGTGCCTTCAATTCATCCATCTTTGCCTGCTTTACGTCAGTGACTGTCATTCCTAATTTATAAATCATGTGAACCTTCAACCATTTAGAATGGGAAATATGTATGGTAACAGAGCTGACCTCTGTAACTGGACATGCATACGCTGAAAAGGCCTAACAGAGATGGCTAACATTCATATCTGCGCGTGTTTTAAGTCAGTGACTGTCATTTGTAGTATCCTTTCAACCTTCGCCCGGTCTTTTAAGAGAGGCTAGGTATCCCAAGAGATAATATGTAGTTGAGTTTTTTTGTGATGGATAAGTTAGCAGTTTAGTAGATGCACAGGACCATGAGTAAAAGACGGATACATGCGTAACTAGATCTCTTCGCTTGTTGAGGGCAATTATTATTATTGTTTATTTCGTACCAAAGGATGGCGTAAAAACATGGTTTAAAATCAACATTGTATTATCTTAACACAATTGCCTATCATTATACGCAGTCAGTTATAAATAAGGCCAACTCAGCCGCCAGACCTCTTTACCCAACAGCTGCTTTCTATAAAGACCTCTCATCTTGATTTTCCCGTAAATGATCATATAAAAATTTAATGAGTGAACGATCAACGTGTCACATTGATACTCTTTGGGCTTATCTGCAACTGAATTTTCCAAAACAATAAGTCATAAATAACGGCTTCAAAACGTTGGGTTCTTATTCTTTATTTTCAAAGGGTATTCCAACTAAGGGTGAGCGATATGGGTGAGTTGAGGGGGAGTACTTAAGGAAAACAATTTAACGTAATACATCATTTAGGGTTCCACTCGCACTCACACTCTCTATCAGGTGTCATTTACCCATATTGGTGTATGCCATCGCCATACAAACTATACAAGGCGAACGTGCCCCATCGTCGGAGGGCGAACTTGCCCCAACGAGTAATTTTAGTTTGACTTCGTTTCGCACAATACCTAAACTAATTACAGAGGTGAACTAAATGTCACTAAATACGGGATTGCCTGTACCTTTGAATGATGTATATAATATCTCTTGTCTACACCGCATATGTAGCAAATTCAACAAAATCTACGAGCGAAAGATTGGCTAACAGCAGTTTGATTTCATGTATTTGCTTCTAGTCGCGAGATAGTTTAACGGACAGCTCCGTTTTTCTCCGTGCATGCGCGAAACGAATCAAGTGACCTGCTGTTGTCAGCTGGTCGAACATTACGTAACCGAATAACAAAATAATCGAGGAGGCCGGACTTAACCCGGGGGCGAACTAGCCCCGGTCTCCCCTATATATATATATATATATATAGTCATGGCAACCTGACGAATAGCCATAGTTCCCTTGCTATTATAATTTATTGATCAAAATAAGCTGGCTGAAGATGAACTTCAAGATAATATTCTAAGTTACATTTGGTCAATCCTTTTTATCACGATATTGTGTTTACTTTCAGTACTTGGGGCACAGATTCAACACACAAGTGAGATCGCTGGGCTCCATAACATTCGTCATTATGATGGTAAAAGAACTTCTTATATCCGTATTATAGCAATAAGCGCCTTGCAAGCATTCGTTTTACTTACATTAAAGACAAGAATCCCAGTATATTTTAGGAAGTAAAGCATAAATATAGCCATATTGGACATATTTCCCGTTATCTCCAATGACTAAATTATAAGCATAAAAAATAGTCACAGGCGACAATTTGAAGTTTCGTGACGTAACTGTAGATTCCGGTTTCAATGCCTGGTCAGCTGTACCCATGAGACCCACGGTCATACCATTTCTTTTGGTGAAAACACCGATTTATTGGGAGGTATAGAAAGCTACTAGATATTATAAAGACCCACCTAATGGGTGCTGCTTGCCTTTTTTTCAAAGAAATATTGCGTGGCGACTTGTGTCTGTATTCTCTGGACCAGCCTGGTTACATTGCACCCAGTTTAATTGGTGGAATGAGTGGTGGATAATCGAGCACTAAGTGAATATAACTAGTGACTCAGCCGTGAGACAGCCGCCCCGATAGCCCAGTGGGTTAGAGCGCTCGCATGGGTCACCTGAGAGCCTAACGGCCCGTGGATCGGTGGTTCCCGGGGACATGGCTCCGCTGTTCCATTCGTTCTTCCATTGACGCGATATGACCAGAATTGGTTAAAGCGTCCTGAATATATAACCAACCTTCCGTGAGACAGGCCCGCTTTCATCTTGTTTCAGCTACTGGTGGAGACACTTGCTCTCTTTTCGCCAGCCGAGGCTTTCAGTAAAGGTGAGTCTTCTCAATGCAAAATGGTAGAACCTGCTCATGGTGGACACAGCTCTCTGTTACAGGCCTGGATCCGGGACTGAGGGGGGAGGGGGGTTAAAGCTATATATTCTGTCATTATTATACTACTTACACCAATACGTATATGCTGTCCTGAATTTAAATCCTGAAAGCCGACCAAGGGGGCTATCCGGAGAGAAGCAAATTTATTCACCGGAGCAGAGATTGGCGGCCGGCTGTATATCCCTGTGCGCCTGTTCGCTGTTCGGTATTCTGCGTGATGTCGACCGCGGCTCGCTAGGACGTCCGCGCGCGATGAACTAGCCCCGCGCAGTTTTGTGTTGAAATTGATGTTTTACAGACTCAACAAGATATAAAACATATATGCATCGTAATTTTAGATACTATTAGTCTTGTTTCTAATATGTTAAAAAATCTAACATGGCGCATGAATGTAGGTTGCTTTAAAGTAATAACAATTGCAAAGTAGATGATCATAATGCGTGAACAGTAAAACTTATATAAGGAGGGGGGGGGGGGGTGCGTTTCCATGCCTCGTACCCCTCCCCCCCCCCCCCCGCTATCCTATATACGGCCCTTCTGGATCCTAGATTGATCTGATTATATAATTGGTTGCTATGATGCGCGTTGTTTCAGTGGCTGGCGTGTCACTGGAGATGTCAGTGCTGGGCGCCGGTCTGGTGGCCACCTTTTATACGGCTATGGTAAGCTGCGTCTCTCAGTAATCCTTGTTAGAAAACTGTCCCAAAATATCATTAGGTCATGCAAACGCTCCTTGTGTATTCAAATATCTCTACGTTAGAGGATTCGCGTATTTATTACAGTATTTGCGCTTGCAGAAAATTATTGCCATTTGAAGACAGAGGTGCTTGTATAACATATGAGATGAGATAAAACATGGCAAAAAGACTTGGAAAGATTTGGTAGCTCTTTTGCATATACTTGTGCTTATATGATCTTACTTGTCGTTATCTTAGTCACACAGACATATTGATCAAACCCTTGATATGATGGAAGTATTAATATTATTATATAATAATTATGCCATATAATTAAGTATAAAATAATTATATAATAATTATGTAATATAATTAAATATATAATAATTATATTATATTATATAATAATTATATTATATTATATAATAATTATATCATATTATATAATATTATATAACAATTATGTTATATTATATAACAATTATGTTATACTATATAACAATTATGTTATATTATATAATAATTATATTATATTATATAATAATAATAGGATACAATATTTATAATGGTTAGTCATCATTATTTCATTGTGTGACGTCACGTGTGGCTGTCTCTGCAGGGTGGGGTGCGAGCCGTCGTCTGGAACGACATGATCCAGGTCGTCTCCATCCTAGGTGCCTTCATCGCCATCCTTTCTATCGGGGTCTACCAGGTGGGGGGGCTGGGCACAGTCATCCAGCTGGCCACCGACAACGGACGGCTCAAGATCAACAAGTAAGGCTTTCTTTGCTGACCATATCTATGATAGAGGGCGCTCGGTATAGTAAATGGAAATATTTTAGTGTTATCTTGATGTTTTCTACGGAGATAAATGCCATGTATTTCCTGGTTATTGGCAAGGCATGTATAAAATTAACGAGCATGCCTAAATTTACATCCAGATTACATACGTTTTCCTAAAATTTACATAGATGACAATATGGCATGTTCAATTGTCTGCAGAATACTTTGTCATGCGATGACGCCATGTTGACATCTCGCAAAGACCAACATATTACCCAGAATGCATTGCACATGCAGTGGGGCCTCACAGTGGAATAATCTGAACTACGATTTGCGAAGTCGTCCATAATGTATTTGTGCGTTTGGCTATTATAACGTAATATGTGGGGTGTCGCAGCTTTCAGTTCGCTTTCGATGACTCCAACAATTTTTGGGCCGAGTTCCTGGGAGGTGGAGTCCTCTGGCTGAGCATGCTCGCCGCCAACCAGGCCATAGTACAGCGCTTCTGCAGTGTGGACAAGTGTCGCAAGGCTCAGGGGTAAGATCTTCGTGACTCACTGCATGACTGGGTCACCGCTTTAAGCTCTTGATGACTCACCGCATGACTGGGTCACTGGTGTAAGCTCTTGGTGACTTACCCCATGTATGGGTCACGGGGGTTAGATCGATCTTCATGACTCCATCACTGGATGACGGGGGTAAGATCTTCATGAGTCGCCCTACGTTTAGGTCACAGGGGTAAGCTCCTCACGACTCACCTCACGTCTATGTCACGGGGGTAAACTCTTCCTAACTCACCGCAGGACTGGGTCACAGGGGTACGATTTCCGTAAGATCTCCATGACTCACCCCACGTCTGGGTCATAGGGGTAAGCTCTTCATAACCCACCCCACGGCTGGGTCATAGGGGTAAGCTCTTCATAACTCACCCCACGTGTAGACATGTAGAGGTAAGCTCCTAGCCACTCATTCCCTCAAGTTGCAAGGGAAAAGATTACATTCGCACAAGGTACTCGAAACGAAACGTATGAAGGCAGAATTTTTCTGATAATAATGAATGACTGTATTAATAAATTTTTCGGATTTAGAATATATTTAATTTATAAATTTAATATTTTAATCTTTCCGTGTGGTTTATAAATACCATGTCTGTCTTGCAGGTCGTTGTACCTGTCCATGGTGTTTTACATCGTGTCCTGGGTCATCGCCTTGCTGTCTGGCCTCGTCATCTTTGGCTTCTATGCCTCATGTAATGCCATTTACACAGAATACCTGGAACACCCAAGCCAGGTAGGGTTGTCCGAGAGTTTCGATTATCTTTTAAGGTGGGATGCCAGTGCAGGGGCGGATCTGTGGGGGGGGGGGGGGGAGGCGTAGGGATTGCAACCTGCCGCACCCCCCCCCCTACCCCCATTGGGAACTTGTACAATACATACATTGTATAAGTCGGGTTCTCCGGTAGCACATTTTCAGAGAGCACCCTCCCCCTTCCTAGATCCGCCCCTGCAGTGACAGATACATTTACTTCTGGCTAAGATACAAGTTTACTATGTTATGACAATAATTTACTTCTGGCTAAGATACAATATTACTATGTTATGACAATAATTTACTTCTGGCTAAGATACAATTTTACTATGTTATGACAATAATTTACTTTTGACTAGATTGATCAACAGACGACTTCGCAAATCATAGTTCAGAAAGCAAAACATTTAGCTATATTTTGCAATGCATGTGCATATCTGTATCCTCTGTTACAGCTCTTACCTCTGTTTATCATGGATACCGTGGGACACTTGCACGGCGTCCCAGGACTCCTCACAGGCGCTATATTCGGATCCATACTCAGGTTAGTATTAGGTCTCTCTTGTTGGCATAAACGATGCTGGCAAAGAGTAAACTAAAACATTTGGACATATGAACATCACCTATGCGTAGATTGTAATAATTATCACTTCGATCAAGATTATAGGGCTCGAATTATTCGTTACATTTCTGCCTTTGTCATAGCTTTGTCTCAAATTGGGCTTTCCCTTGTGACAATCTGACCTGGAATAATGGCTGAGTCGGGCTTTGAAGTCTTTCAAAAAAATGAGGGTTTTCAATGTTTCCGTTATGCCTATTTATTATAAGTTGAATAACCACCAGTTGTTAATATTAATAATGGTATCATACATTGTTTAACACATGCTGAATGACTGTAGATCGGTTTCGTATAACTAGCTCGGTGGCTTCCACCATCAACTCCCTGGCGGCTGTCACTTTGGAGGACGTTGTCAAGCCTGTGCGCATGCGCATGACCGGTCGCGAGATATCTCCCTTGTCTGAAAACCTCATTGTCCGTGGACTTGGTAAGTATAGAACAGCGGGCTTGGTGACTGTAGAACAGCGAGCTTGGTGAGCGTAGAACAGCGAGCTTGGTGAGCGTAGAACAGCGGGCTTGTTGAGCGTAGAACAGCGGACTTGGTGAGCGTAGAACAGCGGACTTTGTCAGTGTAGAAAAGCGGACTTGGTGAGTGGAGAACAGCTGGTTTGGTGATTGTAGAACAGCGGGCTTGGTGAGTGTAAAACAGCGGGCTTGGTGAGTGAACAGCGGGCTTGGTGAGTGTAGAACAGCGAGCTTGGTGAGCGTAGAACAGCGGGCTTGGTGAGTTTAGAACAGCGGACTTTGTCAGTGTAGAACAGCGGACTTGGTGAGTGAAAAACAGCGGGTTTGGTGACTGTAGAACAGCGGGCGTGGTGATTGTAGAACAGCGGGCTTGGTGAGTGTAGAGCAGCGGGCTTGGTGAGTGTAGAACAGCGGACTTGGTGAGCGTAGAACAGCGGGCTTGGTGAGTGTAGAACAGCGGACTTGGTGAGTTTATAACAGCGGGTTTGGTGAGTGTAGAACAGCGGGCTTGGTGAGTTTATAACAGCGGGTTTGGTGAGTGTAGAACAGCGGACTTGGTGAGTTTATAACAGCGGGTTTGGTGAGTGTAGGACAGCGGACTTGGTGAGTTTATAACAGCGGGTTTGGTGAGTGTAGGACAGCGGACTTGGTGAGTTTATAACAGCGGGTTTGGTGAGTGTAGGACAGTGGGCTTTCTGAGTGTAGAACAGCGGGTTCCTGTTCTCTGAATCGCGAATCCCCACGAATTAAGGAGAGCAATATCGAATCCTACAAGATCAGGGAATTTTGAAGCTGGGCGCGAAAAAAAAACCTCCTTAATGGTGACATCGCGAATATCGAGGAATTCACAGACTGCTATGACGGATCGCGGTAAATAGGCAAAGGTTCTTCGCGTTAAACCAGGAATTGTACGGGTAACGATCCCCAAAAATTGCCAACAGTTGATCGCGAATCTACAAGAATACCTGGATACGAATCGCGGAGATCGGAAAAGGTATCTCCCCACATAACTGCGGCTATTTGTTAAGAATCATATTCAATGAATCAATCTAAATAGGCCTATGTATGTAAATTAATATAAGAGGTAAATGTTTACCTCTTTACAGTTCTTTATTTCGAAGGTCGTTATATAAATTACAAATGCAGAGGGCATTATTCGCTCATATTTGTAGATCGATAAATATAAGAGATAAATGTTTGTCTCTCTACAGCGCTAAGCTATGGACTGTTGACCATCGGTTTGTCCTACGTACCGTCCCTCTTCCCGAGGAGAATACACATCTTAGGCACCATCTTCTCTGTCTTCGGAGTATTTGGCGGACCGTTACTAGGAGCCTTTCTCCTGGGTGCCTTGTTTCCAATAGCAACCTCCATGGTAAGCATGTACTATCATTGTGAGTTCTCCAGTTATGCGTTCATGAGAGATATGTTCTGTTTATGCCACGTGTCAGTGGATGACCACGTGCTAACCGGGAAACCAGTCAGGTAGTCATGTAGCCGACAACGATCACGTGCACAGATGTTCACTGACCACGTTATTATAAGCAGCGGTCACACGTGATTAATACGTGACTTGAGTTTGTCCAGCAATGAATCGTTATGTGATATGATGATTTGATAATTAATGTACATGGTGATGGTTGTACTTTGCCTGATTTTTCTTTTTTTGGTCAACCGTCCAATTGGTGAGTACAACGACCCACAACGTCCAGTTCCAATCTCTGTCATGTTTTCCACCAGGGGGCGGTGATAGGCCTGGTCACCGGTGTGGCTGTGTTGCTATGGGCGTGGGTGGGTCACCTGGTCTGTCCCACCATGGAGGAGCAGCTCTGGGATATAGGCGGCACACAACCCCTGTGTTCCCTTGGCAACGCCACAGAGCAAACTCCCATCGACCTTGTGTTCTCAAGGTCAGTCTCCATCAGCCTCATATCGTCGCTTTTCAAAGTCGTTGCACATTTTTTCCATGATATAAAGAACTAAACAAAAATGCTGGAAGACGAATTTATAATAAATAAAGTATCACTAGCCGTATTGGAACGATCTGGTTGTGTTACAGCCGTCCACATGCGTATGATTTATATAACTATATGGGTATAATTTATATAACTATATGGGTATGATTTATATAACTATATGGGTATGATTCATATAACTACATGCGTATGATTTATATAACTATATGCGTATAATTTATATAACTATATGGGTATGATTTATATAACTGTATGGGTATGATTTATATAACTATATGGGTATGATTTATATAACTACATGCGTATGATTTATATAACTATATGCATATAATTTATATAACTATATGGGTATGATTTATATAACTGTATGGGTATGATTTATATAACTATATGGGTATGATTTATATAACTACATGCGTATGATTTATATAACTATATGCGTATAATTTATATAACTATATGGGTATGATTTATATAACTATATGGGTATAATTTATATAACTATATGGGTATGATTTATATAACTATATGGGTATGATTTATATAACTACATGCGTATGATTTATATAACTATATGCGTATAATTTATATAACTATATGGGTATAATTTATATAACTATATGCGTATGATTGATATCACTATATGCGTATGATTTATATAACTATATACGTATGATTTATCTAACTATATGCGTATAATTTACATAACTATATGGGTATGATGTATATAACTATATGCGTATGATTGATATCACCATATGCGTATGATTTATATAACTGTCTTTTTTTAAGTCTAAAACTTGTGTATTGGTTGCGCATTCTTCCAACAGGTGTCCCCTTCAGGAGTTCTATGACCTGTCTTACCTGTGGTACGCGCTGCTCGGCATCCTGGTCACATCCATCGTGGGTCTCTTCGTCAGCTTCTTCACGTGTGAGTCAGTAACCACCATATACTGAGTAATACATACCGCATTATCCCGAGATTCTTTTAAATTTCAGTATATTTATAATCATCATAATAGTTAATTGAATCGGGGGGTGGGGATGGGGGGTGGGTGATCAGTGATTTCGTTTCGGTCCCGATGCCGTGGAATCTACAGCGGACAGTGGTGCCACCTGGTGAAGGAGAATGGTGAGCCGATGCCTGGCTAACCTGGTTCCGCGGCCCAAACTTCGCGCGCTCAGCGTACTTATACAGTTGCTTGTACGAGTGTTATGTATATGAGCGGCGGTAGCAACTGAATGCCTGGCAAGTACGACAGTTAGAAAGTCTCGACCGGTTGAGGGCAGCATTGAACTCTGCCGGATGTATACGGACTTCGCTAAGGAAATAACGAAGCGAAGACCCACAGTTAGTGTCCACATGTCTATAGCGCGGCTACAGGCTAAAGGAATGGTGCGCGGAAAAGGCGTCAATAAAATACCTTTGTTCTCGTTCCAGGTGATCCTAAGTCCGGTCAGATTGTCGATCCAGCGCTTCTCTGCTGTGGGAAGACAGAGTTCAGGAAGCGAACTCATTTAGTGGTGCCGCGACGGGTGGATCTGTCCCGGTTGCAACGTCCAGCCAAGATACGAACTCCCCCGACCGCCCACACCCTCATAGCGGGGTAAGTTCTGCAAATACACCAGTACCCCCCCCCCCCCCCCCCCCCGAGCCGGTCTGGTGAGACTCGGATCTCCATGGCAGTTCGATCTGGCCTCTCACCCTCTGCTCCCCTGCTCCGCCTCTCAAACAGTCACCTCCCATCCCCCTCTCCAACCCCGAGGCCGAACGGGCCTTACACACTCGGCGCATTTCTTTTGGGCCAGGACAGTGGGCCACTCGGTATACCCAAGCTCTTCCGGACCTGCCAGTCGGGATATGCCGAATCTCAATGAAATGTCCACATCGGGCATGTCCAGTTTATTTAGGGGCAATGGAACCAGCCTAGACAGTCACTTTTCAATCAGCCGCCATCTTCTCCCGAATGTCTCGTGCTGTTTTGAACGGGTCACATCGGCATACCGAATGAATGCGCGCGCACCCAGAGCTGGGTGAAAGAAGTGTCGGGCAGTATACCGATGCGTAATGTGCGTATTCGGTACACCTTGGGGATATACCCGGGTTACCAAAGAAATGCGCCCACTGTTAACACATTCTGCCTGGCGTGGAAACGGTCATCCCCCGAACTCCTCTCGAACCCCGAGGCCGACCTGACCTCTCACTGTCGGGAAACGGTTGAGCAGGCTGTGCTACAGATAAACCCGGTGGTGCGTTCGAACCGTGGCACTTGCATTTTAGTCTCATCCAACCTCATGTCATTGTCCCGGAGGTTGTGGGCCCAGTAGACTGATCCAAGCTGTCAATCATTCATGAGTACTTCTCACGTGTACCTCAACCGTCAGCTATGATTGTCAATTTCATACTCACGATTAACAAAAAAGGACTCAAGAGTGGGCGGGGCTTAGAGTCGGGGTGTGGATTGATCCATTCAGCGTTCATGGGCATAACAATGACGATAATTAAACATCAACATTCCATGTGCATTGCTTACTTAATTTGAGTGTCATCGTCTGGAAATATAGTAACTGTGATCTCATAACATGCATTATCATTCCAGGAGTGTCTTCGACAACCCGCTGACCCCGGCAGACGGTTTCGGCCCGGCCACCCCTCACACCGGGGGGCAGTCCGTGCTTTCCTCTGGTCCGCTGAGGCCCCACCCCCAGGCCGCGACCTCAGGGCAACCCGCGGTGGCCCAGCTGTCACATGGAGGCGGGGCGCTGACGGGATATCAGTCCAACCCCCTGACGGGCTTCCAGTCCAGCCACCTGACCAGTCCACAGCCCAACCCCTTGACGATTGCACAGCCCATCCACCTGGGCGTGGGTTCAGCCCTGACCCCCGGTGGCGGTGCCTCTATCATGGCCTCAGGGGCCGGTCCTGGGAGCCAGGGGGCCGCCCTGGGGGGTGACTCTGGGGTTCTTAGCTCCCCTCGCGCGGTAGGGAGCTCCCTCACGAACCCCCTGCTACAGGGGGGCCCCGGATTTCACTACCCCCAGGCGTTCCCCGCGCGGGACTCTGAATCCATCAACCCACTGAGTCCCGGATAATGATACATGTGCGTGATTAAGACTATCTCATTAATAGAGGGTTCTAACTACGGCCACATATTGACCGTTGTTATACATATCTTGTATTTATCTAACCTGTCCCTGTAACGAAAAGCTTTATTGGTGGAATATAACGCGGGAATATAACGGTGAAGCTTTGTTGAATATAGCGTGCGAATGTAGCGAAGCTTTATTGACTTAATATCATAATATTGATAAGGTGTGATCGGATGTTGACATCAAAGTGCATTTATGCAAATGTTCGTGCGTTCAGGGCAGACAGGATATAACTAAATGCCAAACAGTCAAACGAAGGTGGTTTGCTTGCCTTGGTGCAGTAAAAATAGAATTGCCGACCTTTGAACAACGAAACGCAGTTCAATCATTGTACGTTATCATGCTCATATGGAATCTATATGTCATCTGGGATATATGTGTTATGTTATTCTTGGTTACATATATGATGTTTATTATGTTTATTAATCTAATAAAAACACTCAAAGTTTTTTTTGGCAAGTTTGCTTTACCGACGTTTCCACACTTGTAATATTTTCTTATCTATGTATTTCATGCCCATGCACATAGGCGACTTCACAGGGGCCTGTCTGGCGGGGGGTTGGGGGGGGGGGGGGTGGGGGGGGGGACTTGGACGACCAGTAATGTGTCTGAGAAAGCGGACATTTCTTACATTAATTATAAAGATACCCATAATTAAAATATTCACAACAATTTAAGTTACCCCCAGAGAACTAACATTTACAAACATCATTGTCCAGCAGTGTAGGCTCGTAATTTAGTTGTCACGGAAATGCAGGGCCAGATCTAGTTTATTTCAAGTCCTTAACATCCCCATGCTTGCCCCCACCCCCACCTCCCTTGGATCCGCCACTGAAATGATTATTGTTTATGATTATTTAAATCATATATATTCAGTTTTAGTAATTAATGCTCCTTTTATGAAAATGGATTCGTTTTTTTAACGTACAAAAGTCATATATATATTGGGATGAGATATACCATATGACAGTGCCAGTAAGCCCCTTGTCATTCAGTCGCCGCTACTGCTGTTCGCCGAGAGCTTGGCAATGATGTAACATTTATCTCGGCACGGGGGAACAGCATGCTTGATCCCCACTACTGACGTCCCAGACCTTGCATGGAACGTGATGTCGACAGTTGTGGCATTGCGGAGTTACTGTAATTTATAATGTACACCCCACAGACACATCTTAATGAAAAGATGGGAAATAATATTCCACCTGCAAAAACAGTGAAATTGCGGCCTACGATATATCTGTTTTACTCCAAGCGGTATATATCGCTCCAAGTAACGTCGAGACTAACCTGAGAAATGTTCGCACCCGTACATGAAATATTGGACATCCGGTCCATTTAACTACTTCTGGCATTATGAATTAATGGATTTATTATGTGATATTTTTATGCCTTGCTAGGCGTATATTAAATCTTTTAAAATGAGAAAAGAGGGAAGGGAATACCTTTTCCGATCTCCGCGACTGGCATCCAGGCATGCTTGAAAGTTCGCGATTAGCTGTTGGCTATTTTTGGGGATCGTTATCAGTACAATTCCACGTTCAACGGGCAGACCATTTGCCTATTTACCGCGATCCGTCATGGCGGTCTGTGAATTCTTCGATATTCGCGATTTCATTTTTAAGGTGTTTTTGTCGTTCCCGGCCTTAAACAGTCCTCAGGTCGGAGATTCCTTATTGCTGTCCCTAATTCTTGGGGATTCGCGATTCAGAGGGGGTACCCCCCCCCCCCCCCACCACCACCACCAGAAAAAAAATTCTAGAAAGCCCAACTTGATGTGGTGAAATGGTTGACAACAGGAATACGAGGGTGTATATAAACCTGTCTAATTTATTTCGATGAGCTTGGCTGGAGTGGAGGGTTCCACCTTTGGCCTCAGCCCTGCCAGTGGATCCGCAGAGCCAGTCAGTGAAGTGAGTATGGCTCTCTCGCTGTGCGTGTCTGTGAATGGAGTCAAGAAAAACATGCAGCGCCTACAGTGGGGAAAGGGGTTGGGGAAGGGGACGTGTGGGGGTGGAGGCGCCAGGGGGGGGGGAGGGGTGGCGGGTGGACGGGGGCGGGGTCGTAGTAGCCGAACGTGTCTACCGTGGCGGCGTGATCAGGATCCTCTGACGTCACTGACGGGATCCGGTTATCCGCGGAATCCTGGCAGCACTTACACGCCCTCCAGCGGTCGGGCGGCGAGCTATAGGGCATTGGGTACAGCGGCCTTGACACAGTTGAACTGGTGTCTACAGGGAGCTGTAGGAATCGGTGTCGGGTGGATGTCGGGATGGCGGGGTGGCGGGTGGCGATGGGGGGTGGGGTTGGAAGTGGGAGGAGTGGCATGGCGGCTGGCGGGGGGGGGGGGTATCGGAAGGGGGTTGATCGAGGGGGGGGAGGGGGGCTAGACGGCATTATATCCGGTGATGGCACCACGATTGCCCCTCAGACCTTGATAGGTAATGGCAACGAAGGAACAACTTGGATTGGTTAATTAATTAAGGGACATATACACCAACGTACAATTCTCATAAATACGGTTCATTCATCTCCTCTGATTACACGATTATAATTAAAATCGGGAGCCCTTTTGGCCACGGCCCATGCAGTACGTCCCATTGACGGTGAGGACCCACCCATACCCAGCGACTATCTACAGCCAGCACCATGCCCGTCAGAAGGACCACTCATTGGCTTGTTGGACCTGAGGAGAGGGCAGCAGCGTGCGCCAGCATCCGGCCAGGTAGCGAGGGCTCAGCCCCCAGCCTCCAGCCTCCCTCCCTTCTACCCGTCCAACCCGAGCCCTCGAATAATAATCCCCCAGCCCCCAAACCCCACTGTCCCTTCCACGCACCCAACCGTTACACTCACCCTCCCTTCCACCCACGCACCCCAAGCCATGCGATACTAACCCCCAAGCCCCCACCCTCCCACCCACCCGCCGCCCCCAGACACACGCACTGAGAGAAGCTTTCGGCGCCACCGCGCCATCACCGCGCCACCGATACCCCCCCCCCCCCCCAACCCCCTGCTGGCCCAGAGAGATTCGTGAATGAAGTGGAGTGTCTCTGGCTGGGTTAGTGCTTGGGCAGGTGTCAGTACTTTTGGACGTAGACCACACGAAGAACTTCAGGCGGCTTCGGTCCATTATTGGTCCATTGTCGGGCCGTTGTTGGTCTATTATTGGTCCATTGTTGGTTCATTATTGGTCCCTTATTGGCCAATTGTTTTTGTCGTCAACGGCGGCCAACAGTTCGTGATACCACCTAGATTGCAGGTGTCACCAGCTAGGACACAGACCCAAGTGGACAATCATACGAATTATCAAGTGCAAAAACTAATTACATTGGATATCAAAGAAGTTTCAAAAAAGAAACACCAAATACATTTTAGAAAAACCATACGCCACGTAAATTTCACATTCGTTCTTGGATTTGTGAGGACTTTTGTGATATAATCGAGAGCGGACGGTGCGTTGTTGCCACGATGGAGGTTCGAACCTTCCACTGGGCTGATTACCTGGTGTTCGGGCTGATGCTCCTCATATCAGCCGCCATCGGGATCTACTACGGCGTCACGGGCAAGAGACAGTCCAGTGCCGAGGAATTCCTGCTCGGTGGGCGGGATCTACAGGTGAGTGACAGGTCACCTCTGGCAGGAGGCAACTACCCGTATGTGTGGGGGTGTGTTGCTACTATTAACAATAAAAGCAACAAAATATAATAATAAAAAAGTAAGTTTAACAAAAAAATGTTAACAAAATTAACAGTAAAATAAAATAAAGTAAAAAGTTTTATTGAGCCACAAACGGTTCATTAAAATGAGATTCGATGAAACAAGATCAAGATGGCGGTGACAGGGTTCGAACCAACAACATGTTGCTTTGTGGTTCAGTAACTTAGTAACTGATCTAGGGCCCGGTGGGGGGGCGGGGGAGGGCACTCTTGTACCATTCTGGTGGGGGCGCGGGTACCTTGATGCCTGAGACAGGGGTTGACCACGGAACCCCCCACTAAAACCAGGAATGTATTAAGTACCACCCCCCCCCCCCGGGATCAAGGGAGGCTTTCTCTGTTCCTTTGTAGTTTAATTGGGCCAAGAATGGTTCCGGATCAATGAAGTGGGGTTGGATGAATCGTGATCCAGATGGTGGTGGCAGGGTTCGAACCCACGACCTGTTGGTGGGTCAGGTAACTTAGCTACTGGGGCTCTCTGCTCATTCGTGCCGTGTCGTGGTCTTATCAGTATATAGTGTCCATACATTGTGCTCATCAATAACTATATATTCTCTGACCTCAGGCCTCCTTATTCTTACCCCTGGCATCACTCTTCTGACCTTGAACCGCAATTACCTGACCTGACCTGACTCTAAGCTTGCTTTCCTTACCAATGATCTCAATGGAAACGGTTTATAGGAAACTCACTCTCCTCACCTTACATCTCTTCTGACCTCTGATTTCGCCCTACAGCTGATCTCTTTACCCATAAACCTTGACCCCACTATTCACCTTGACCTCACTCTTCATGTTGACCTCATTCTTGATCTTGAGCTCACTATCCTCACCTTGAACTTATTCTCCTAACCTTGACCTTATTCTCCTCACCTTGACCTTATTCTCCTCACCTTGACCTCACTTTCCTCCCCTTGACCTCATTCTCTTGACCTTGACCTCATTTTCCTCACCTTGATATTACTCTCCTCACCTTGACCTCACTCTCCTCACCTTGACCTCACTCCTCACCATAGTCTTTGCTATTTGACCTTACCGAGAACCTTCTCCTGCCCTCTGACCTCATTCGTCTGACCCCTGACCCCCATCTCCCTAGCTATTGTCACACACGCGTCACTCATAACCTTATTTGCTTGATCTCTAACGTCACACTAGTGACCCTCATTTTCCTCACCACTGACATCACTCTACTGATCCCTGACAGTCCTCAACGGTGACCCCTATTTCACTGGTAGCTTTATCAAGTATATTGCATGGCGGATGTTGGTGTCCGACAGGTGATCCCGGTGGCCCTGAGCGTCCAGGCGTCCTTCCTCTCCGCGGTCTTCGTCCTCGGGATCCCGGCCGAGGTCTACTTCTTCGGGATCATGTACAGCGTCATCATCCTGGGTTACGCCGCCGCCTATCCCGTGACCGCCCACATCTTCGTCCCAATCCTACACCGCCTGGAGCTCACCAGCGCCTACGAGGTGAGTCAGGGCCGCCCCGTTAGCTCAGTGCCTACGAGGTGAGTCATCGTCCCATACCTACACCGTCTGGAACTCACCAGCGCCTACAAAGTGAGTCAGGAACGCCCCGATAGCTCAGTGCCTACAAGGTGAGTCATCATCCCCATCCTACACCGTCTGGAGCTCACCACCGCCAACGAGGTGAGTCATCCTACACCGCCTGGAGCTCATCAGCGCCTACAAGGTGAGTCATCGTCTCTATCCTACACCGACTGGAGGTCAACAGCGCCTACGAGGTGAGTCATCGTCCCCATCCTACACCGCCTGGAGCTCACCAGCGCCTGCGAGGTGAGTCATCGTCCCAATCCTACACCGTCTGGAGCTCAACAGCGCCTACGAGGTGAGTCATCGTCTCTATCCTACACCGTCTTCAGCTCACCAGCGACTACGAAGTGAGTCATCGTCTCTATCCTACACCGCCTGAAGCTCACCATCGCCTACGAGGTGAGTCATCGTCTCTATCCTACACCGCCTGAAGCTCACCAGCGCCTACGAGGTGAGTCATCATCTCTATCCTACACCGTCTGAAGCTCACCAGCGCCTACGAGGTGAGTCATCGTCCCCATCCTACACCGTCTGGAGCTCACCAGCGCCTACGAGGTGAGTCATCGTCCCCATCCTACACCGCCTGGAGCTCACCAGCGCCTACGAGGTGAGTCATCGTCTCTATCCTACACCGCCTGAAACTCACTAGCGCCTACGAGGTGAGTAATCCTACACCGCCTGGAGCTCACCAGCGCCTACGAGGTGAGTCATCGTCTCTATCCTACACCGCCTGGAACTCACTAGCGCCTACGAGGTGAGTCATCCTACACCGCCTGGAGCTCACCAGCGCCTACGAGGTGAGTCATCGTCCCCATCCTACACCGTCTGGAGCACACCAGCGCCTACGAGGTGAGTCATCGTCCTCATCCTACACCGCCTGGAGCTCACCAGCGCCTAAGAGGTGAGTCATCGTCCCCATCCTACACCGTCTGGAGCTTACCACCGCCTACGAGGTGAGTCATCGTCTCCATCCTACACCGCCTGGAGCTCACCACCGCCTACAAGGTGAGTCATCGTCTCTATCATACACCGTCTGGAGCTCACCATCGCCTACGAGGTGAGTCATCGTCCTCATCCTACACCGCCTGGAGCTCACCAGCGCCTACGAGGTGAGTCATCGTCCCCATCCTACACCGTCTGGAGCTCACCACCGCCTACAAGGTGAGTCATCGTCTCAATCTTACACCGTCTGGAGCTCACCATCGCCTACGAGGTGAGTCATCGTCCTCATCCTACACCTCCTGGAGCTCACCACCGCCTACGAGGTGAGTCATCGTCCCCATCCTACACCGTCTGGAGCTCACCACCGCCTACAAGGTGAGTCATCGTCTCTATCTTACACCGTCTGGAGCTCACCATCGCCTACGAGGTGAGTCATCGTCCTCATCCTACACCGCCCGGAGCTCACCACTGCCTACGAGGTGAGTCATCGTCCCCATCCTACACCGTCTGGAGCTCACCACCGCCTACAAGGTGAGTCATCGTCCCCATCCTACACCGTCTGGAGCTCACCAGCGCCTACGAGGTGAGTCATCGTCCCCATCCTACACTATAAATAATAACAATTTAGAATAGTAAAAATAATATTCAATCATGTTTAATCCACATCTCTTTTTTTTATCAATATGATTTATTTTCATAATAGTACAAATATAATTACAATATTAAAGGTTATTAAAGCGCGTGACAAACCAAAAGTTCATAATATATATAGTCGTGCATTCAAGCGTCTGTAAAAAGCGCCTCCAGTGATTTCCATTTTCGCTTTAAAATCTGTTTTTGCGGATGTTTTATTTTAAACATTTCTACCACGTCATAATACCTAATGGCATTCCTCATCCGCAATCCACATATGTATTAATCTTGCGCCTAGCGCTGTACCTTCAGTTTTGACCCCATTATCGATCGCCCCATCCCACGGTCACCAAAACATTGACCGTCTTAACCCATTTTACGGCTTTGTGGATTAACCCACTTCTGATCGGAGGCAATACGCGAGAACTCCCACCAGAATTCGGTGAGATGGGATCCATGTCGTCTGTGGAAGGCGGGCTTAAATACGTGGGTCGTGACTGAGACGGCGACAGTCGGATAAGGTCACCGTTTACACGGTTAACTAGTCACCGGAAGGATGGCGAAGATCGATAAGTGGGCCAGGACCACGTGGCCAGAGGAGACATAACCCTGTGTTTGGTGGACAAAGGAGGCCGAGGGTTGAGTGTGTATGAATTAAGTATTGCGAAAAATGGGACGTGGGACTGGGGGCTATCTGATAATGTTAAGCCTGATATGGCAACAACACGTGGTGAAGAAGGTGATGTGGGAACAACACGTGATGAAGAAGGTGATGTGAGAACAACACGTGATGAAGATGGTGAAGTGTGAAAAACACGTGGTGAAGATGGTGAAGTGGGGACAACACGTGGTGAAGAAGGTGATGTGGGAACAACACGTGGCGAAGAAGGTGAAGTGTGAAAAACACGTGGTGAAGATGGTGAAGTGGGGACAACACGTGGTGAAGAAGGTGATGTGGGAACAACACGTGGTGAAGAAGGTGCAGTGGGAAAAACATGTGGTAAAGAAGGTGATGTGGGAACAACACGTGGCGAAGATGGTGAAGTGTGAAAAACACGTGGTGAAGATGGTGAAGTGGGGACAACACGTGGTGAAGAAGGTGATGTGGGAACAACACGTGGTGAAGAAGGTGCAGTGGGAAAAACATGTGGTAAAGAAGGTGATGTGGGAAAAACATGTGGTAAAGAAGGTGATGTGGGAACAACACGTGGTGAAGATGGTGAAGTGGGAAAAATATGTGGTAAAGAAGGTGATGTGGGAACAACACGTGGCGAAGAAGGTGCAGTGGGAAAAACATGTGGTAAAGAAGGTGATGTGGGAAAAACATGTGGTAAAGAAGGTGATGTGGGAACAACACGTGCTGAAGAAAGTGGAGTGGGAAAAACACGTGGTGAAGAAGGTGATGTGGGAACAACACGTGCTGAAGAAAGTGGAGTGGGAAAAACACGTGATGAAGATGGTGAAGTGGGAACAACACGTGGTAAAGAAGGTGATGTGGGAACAACACGTGGTGAAGAAGGTGCAGTGGGAACAACACGTGGTGAAGAAGGTGATGTGGGAAAACACGTGGCGAAGATGGTGAAGTGGGAACCACACGTGGTGAAGAAGGTAAAGTGGGAACAACACGTGGTGAAGAAGGTGATGTGGGAACAACACGTGGTGAAGAAGGTGGAGTGGGAAAAACACGTGGTAAAGATGGTGAAGTGGGAACAACACGTGGTGAAGAAGGTGAAGTGGGAACAACAGATGGTGGTGAAGGTGAAGTGGGAACAACACGTGGTGAAGAAGGTGGAGTGGGAAAAACACGTGGTGAAGATGATGAAGTGGGAAAAACACGTGGTGAAGAAGGTGAAGTGGGAACAACACATGGTGAAGAAGGTGATGTGGGAACAATACGTGGTGAAGAAGGTGATGTGGGAACAACACGTGGTGAAGATGGTGAAGTGGGAACAACACGTGGTGAAGAAGGTGAAGTGGGAACAACACGTGGTGAAGAAGGTGGAGTGGGAAAAACACGTGGTGAAGATGGTGAAGTGGGAACAACACGTGGTGAAGAAGGTGAAGTGGGAACAACACATGGTGGTGAAGGTGAAGTGGGAACAACACGTGGTAAAGAAGGTGATGTGTGCACAACAAGTGTTGAAGGTGATGTGTGAACAACACGTGGTGAAGAAGGTGATGTGTGAACAACACGTGGTGAAGAAGGTGAAGTGGGAACAACACGTGCTGAAGAAGGTGATGTGTGAACAACACGTGGTGTAGAAGGTGATGTGTGAACAACACGTGGTGACGAAGGTGAAGTGGAAACAACACGTGGTGAAGAAGGTGCAGTGGGAACAACACGTGGTGAAGAAGGTGATGTGTGAACAACACGTGGTGTAGAAGGTGATGTGTGAACAACACGTGGTGACGAAGGTGAAGTGGGAACAACACGTGGTGTAGAAGGTGATGTGTAAACAACACGTGGTTACGAAGGTGCAGTGGGAACAACACGTGGTGAAGGTGATGTGGGAACAACACGTGGTGAAGAAGGTGATGTGTGAACAACACGTGGTGTAGAAGGTGATGTGTGAACAACACGTGGTGACGAAGGTGAAGTGGGAACAACACGTGGTGACGAAGGTGAAGTGGGAACAACACGTGGTGTAGAAGGTGATGTGTGAACAACACGTGGTGACGAAGGTGAAGTGGGAACAACATGTGGTGTAGAAGGTGATGTGTGAACAACACGTGGTGACGAAGGTGCAGTGGGAACAACACGTGGTGAAGGTGATGTGGGAACAACACGTGGTGAAGAAGGTGATGTGTGAACAACACGTGGTGTAGAAGGTGATGTGTGAACAACACGTGGTGACGAAGGTGCAGTAGGAACAACACGTGGTGAAGGTGATGTGGGAACAACAGTGGTGAAGAAGGTGATGTGTGAACAACACGTGGTGTAGAAGGTGATGTGTGAACAACACGTGGTGACGAAGGTGCAGTGGGAACAACACGTGGTGAAGGTGATGTGGGAACAACACGTGCTGAAGAAGGTGATGTGTGAACAACACGTGGTGTAGAAGGTGATGTGTGAACAACACGTGGTGACGAAGGTGAAGTGGGAACAACACGTGGTGAAGGTGAGAGCCTAAGAGCCGGAGACGAGCACGTGGACAGGACATGCTGGCGGCATGGGAGGCCCGCTCTTTTTGGGTCCCTGGGGGGTCTCTATTGGGCCGTGTCTTCGTGGCACAGAGTAAGGCGCGTGGATCGTCGCTATGGAACAATACAGGTACTACAGACATCAGTTGGTGTAGTCGCATCTGGCTTGTCTGAGAACGCCGCGGTTTTTACCGCCCGATGACGTAGGTTAGCTGGGACTGCTACAGACACTTCGACCGGCGAATGACGCGTTCGAGCTGCCGTGGTAACTCATGTATCAGATCAGGCATCGGTGGGGTGAACTAGAAGCCAGACAGCTACCCAGATAGATACACCCCCACACCCATCCACCCTCCCCCGTGCCCCTTACCGCCCCCTCCCCTCCCGCCGTACTTCCCAATGGTGCTTACAGATCGAGTCACTGAACTCCACAGCCGCATAACATTGATGGCGTCTGCTTATGAATACAAACCACAGTGAGCAGGTTGGCTTGTGGTCTAGTGTATGTTCAGTTAAACTAACATACGGACCTTATCTGTGTCGATAAGGAGTCATTATTAAGTCGTTTGCTTCTTATGACCCTGGTTATAAAAAACCGGGGGCCGGCCCCGTAGCTCAGTGCATTACATTGAGTGCTCTGACCACCTGAGAGCCTAACGGCACGTGGATCGGTGGTTCGAGCCCCGCTGTGGCCATGTCTGTGTAGTCGCAGGATAAAGAACCCATGTCCTTCTTCGCAACGAGTAGGGGGTTACTCCCGGGGCATGGCTCCACTCTCCCTTCCTTCTCCCATTGACGCGTTATTACCAAAGTGGTTAAAGCGTCCTGAATATACAAGCAACCAACCTAAAAAATTGGGGTCGGTCTGTTGGAGCTTTCGTTTGTCGTTCACGACTTGAGAGACATAGACCTACAATTTAATAACAACGGCCTACTTGTTAATTGACCAACTGTTAGTAGAGTATGTTACGATCGACCACGTGACAAACCACCTAACCGCCTAGGTTCAGAGTCCGCGTGATTTGAATGTCGTGATCGAGGCACTGTGGTGGTCAAGTAGGGGCAAACGCTGCTCGTTGAATAGGCAAGCAGGATGACCTTGCATTGAGGAAGGTTGCGAATGGGCGAGATCTAATTTGGGGGCCTTTGAATAGTCTGTTATTAAAGTGAGTATTTTAACAAGTTAGCCGGCTAACCGGCGACGGCGCCTGAACTACACTCAGATTAGTCTTAGAATGATGGTTTAAAATAGAGGATTTTTCTTCAAAAAATGACTAACCACGATTGTTGTCATCAGTAAACGCCCAAAATAAGCCTCTCCAATCTAGGGGAATTGAACGTAAAAACCTACGATCAGAAGTTCGCCTCTTCAGCGACTGAGTTAGCCGGTCGCCATAGCGTCTGGTGGCGTTTGTAGGCTGCTTCACCACTCATGAAACCCTTTCCGCCAAATTGTGCTTTTATTGTGCTACTTTTTGCTCGAATAGTAACTTTGAAAGAATCACAGATTTCCTATATAAACCAACGTTTAGATGGAACCCAAGCGCAGCAATGGCTTTAATATGGGCTCAACATAAATGTTGACAAAGTTAGGAGATTGAATTGGCATAACTACGATACCATATTTTATGCTAATTAGCATAATGCTACTATAAGATTTGCCCAAAGTGATTTTCACAGAAATATCAAGAGAACTGAGCGATATTTGAATTAAGTTAACTTGTATATTTTAAGCCCATTGTCTTAGAATTTGTATACATGATAATTATTTTAAGGTTAGCTTTGTGCACATGAAGACTAAGTTGCGCCATAGTAGATTTTACGGGACAGTCATGAGGATCTGATTAAATTCATAACGTGTCTAAGAGACTTAAAAGGCTCAATTTGTGTCTCTCGACTAATAAAACGACAACCCTTGACACATTTATAGTAATTCCCTGAATGACATGTGTGCATAAAAAAGATTGAGCGGTTAGAGACGCTTGGGCTGCTACAGTTGTTTAATTGCATTCCAACATTCTGCTTCCCACCAACAACTCAAGCTATCTCTCACCACTGGGCGGTAAAACTACACCGAGACCCCTATGGTGCGCGCCTTGCGCAATAACTCCCATAAACGAAGGTTTTCGCTGATTAACCCATGAATCCAATGATAAACTCACTTTAGCACGTCACTAAATCCAGTTTCTCGATTCGATAAACCCAGTTATTTGTATTCGATGATGAGGTTACAGGGGCGGATCTAGGGATTTGCTGAGGGGTGGGTTGCTGTCTGAAAACTTGCGACCGGGGGTGGGGGGGGGGGGGGCTGTGCTCGGATAACCCGACTTTTACAGTGTATGTTCAAGTTCCCAAAGGGGGGGTTGCAACCCTCCTAACCCCCCCCTAGATCCGCCCCTGAGATTGATCAAAATACTGATGAAAAAGTCGGTTCGCCACAGAAAATAAAACAAGGTTCATCATAGGCAAAGCCAATTATTTGTTTTCAGTCAACATTTTCGCATTTAATATCACATAATGCACCAAATATAAACTCTTCGAAATAGATATATAGATAGTTTATTGGTAACTTCAGGCACCAGGCCCCTCGTACAAATACAGAACACAAAAATAACGTGCAACCGACTAGAACAAACTTAGTTAATTAGAGAGAATTAGGCTAAACCTTTTTTCATACATAGTGAATGCTTTTTGTATAAACCTTCCGAAGGAGATTAAACATGTTTTTTCATCGGAAGTCATAATACATAAAAAAACTCCTAATATCATATGTCGTTAAATATCTTGTAGGAAAATAATTATTGCGGAGATTGTCATACAATGGGCATTTCATTAAAATATGGAACTCGTCGAAATAACATGGATGCAACTTGATAAAATCGCCATGAATTCCATACCGAACACGAGGAGGAGGTGAGTATAGCAACCGCGGATAATATCTGTCAGGTTATTCTTTCCATCGTCTCATTATATTTCGCTTCGTTTCTCGGATAGCATAACGTTACTGTGTTCGACTCACCCAAGCACTTTTTCTGCGCCGAGGTAGCCCAAGGACCCGGTTCTGACTCCGATCCAGGGAGAACGGAGTGTCTGGTGTTTAACTCTCTTTGACCTACACTGCCATATCGTCCGCAACCACACGGCTCAGCCGCTCGTAATAATTATCGGTGATCGTTTCAATAAAACTTTGCTAAAGTTAAACTGTTCCCCTTTCAACGAAATCTAACTGTATTGCAAGGCAGGAGAGGAATCATAGATTGCCTATATAGCTCATAAATAACTTATATAAATAAATAGGAGCAGATAGGAAATTGGTATGTAACCCATTTACCGTCTCTTTGTAATACTATGGCATACTATTGCGTAGGATAGATTGTGCTGAAGGTTTATATTTGTTGGCGATTAGATTTATGAATCCAGAAGGCCAAAGAACCGTATTTACCAAGGACTAGAATATTGTTATCTTTTGATGATCCCTGTGATTAGAACTTTCGTTTCATGCTCGGATGTCAATTATGATTAAGGCACATCTCTGCACCGAGCAGGGTAGAATATTACCAGATCATTAATCGTTGCTTTGTCTTCTGCAGTACCTGGAGAGACGGTACAACAAGGTGATCAGAAGTATGGGATCCCTGACCTTCATACTAATGACGGTAAGCTATCACATGTAACGGTAAAAAACCTTATTTTCCCTTTTTTCTAACGTTAGTATTTGAAACTTTTTTTACATTTTCTAAATTTTTGTTGCGACTATGGTACTTGCAAGGCGGATATATTATGCACGCGTGGGTGTGGTGGGCCATGGGTGGGGGGGGGGGGGTGGAGGTGAGGGTGAGGCTGTCATCGATCCTCTCCATACAGAGTTTTCATCATGCATTTTGGGGTTATATTTACCCCTTTTTCCACTGTTGACCATTTCTGGAAGCATTAGCCATTTACAATAACTTTTACAATAATTCTGGCTCTGACAGCAAATACTCATTTTAATGCGACTCATTTCCCGTGCTGTTTTTGTTTTCCCCCCCAACTCGAGTATTATTGCACTGCTTGTACTAGTTATTAGGGATTTCATGTTATCATAAACAGGCTGATAACATAAATGCGCGGGCAACAGTAAATAGATGGCGAGGGTTTGAGAAACGCCCCCGATCATGTTTTAGGCCTCGATCAGTTGCAGCTTTCGTTACCAGCCAGAATAGCGGTTACTTTCCAGAGACTTCATCTTCTCAGTGCCGTAATCTGCCGGGGTTTTCTTTCAGATGCTGTACATGGCAGTGGTCCTCTACACCCCAGCGCTGGCCTTCAGTCAAGGTAAGGGAGCCACGGTGTGCCCGGCCTTCTATGGCTTCCTCGGGTACCCCTGTGACCAGAGCGGGGGCCGCTTTGGCTGCTTAAACCAACGCTGAGGGGGCCGCCCTGATTGGACAGTCAACAGAACTCCTAATGGCCCATGATTAAGGCGTGTGGCTGCTAACGGGGACAGTAGGGGGTCTGGAATGGGGGGGGGGGGGTCCTGTGTCCAGTGTCGATTTTTCAAATATGCCGGTGTCGCATGTCGCCATTTACCGCTTCCCCTGACACTGGAGTGTCCGCTGGAGGCTGAGAGGGAAGGGAGAAAGGGGGGGGGGGAGGTGGGGGGTTGTAGAGAGATTGGAAACTAGGTTGGTCCGGTCAATAATAAAGTGCATGAAAAAACTGAGAGAATGAACGTATATTGATGGCGATTAAAAGGATAAGCAATTCGTATAGACGGGGGTTTGAACCCCCCACTTTTTGTTAGCGTTGACGTCTGTTTGCAATGGTAGTTGTAAGCCAACCCCATATTAGGTGTGGACCCCCTGTTTGCACGGGTTGAGGACCACCCCCCCCCCCCCCCACATACTTTGCTCCAATTTTGTTTTGCGAGCTGCTGGTCATTTTTTGGGGGGATGACCCCGCTTCCGGTCGTATGCATGTCTGAGTGCTCACTCCATCCAAAGTGGACCCCCACATCTTTTCAACATCATACACTCTCCCTGGGTATGTGTATCCATCAAAGCTACGATGTCATATATTATTTTTTGGGCTGATTGATTTTCCAATTTAATCATAGATATTGATTTTATCTGGTTGTTTTCAGTGACTGGTTTGTCGATGTGGGTGTCTATCCTTGGTACCGGGATAGTCTGTACCTTCTACACAGCGATGGTGAGTATATCTATATTTATATGTATGACGCGTGGATTTTAAGGATTTACTACTAACATGACACAAGACAAAGTTACTCTCATTTGAGTGGAACATTGGTGCATAAGTAGCTTTACATAGGCAATGATTTTTGGATGAGAAAACCATTGCCGTAGATTATTATTATGAACATTTACAGCTTGTATAGCCTTAAACGTTTGCATCATGACGCACTCCTATTGCTACTTTGCAATGCATCATTACGCCCCCCCCCCCCATAATAAAAGATAGTATAAAAGGGGCGGATCTGGGAATTTGAAAGAGGAGAAGCTCTTTGGACGAATTTGTGGAGGGGGGGGGCGGGGGTAGCATAAAAAGGTCGATTTTGCTTGGAAAGACGGCGATTGTTCCCCAAAAAGGGTCAGTGAACATAGTTCGACTTTAGCATGAATGTCCGCTTGCTTGGTCTTGGTTTACACCGCCCCCCCCCCAAAATTTGGATCCACCACTGCATAAAATACCAACCACTGTTTTCAGGGCGGGATGAAGGCGGTGGTGTGGACAGACAGCTTTCAGATGGTGGTCATCCTGGCCGGGCTCTTTGCCCTCATCATCCAGGGCTGTCTGGGGGTGGGCGGCCCGGGTCAGGCCTGGCGTATAGCCTCACAGAACGGCAGAATCTCATTTAACAAGTCAGTGTTCAACTTGTTCAGTGTTAAACGTATTACAAGCCGTTTAAATATGATGCAGGATCTATCCTTATAGAATGGCATAGTTTTTAAACATGTTTATCACGCCAAAAACTGGTATTATTGTCACTAGTATTATTGTCACTGGTATTATTGTCACTAGTATTATTGTCACTAGTATTATTGTCACTAGTATTATTGTCACTGGTATTATTGTCACTAGTATTATTGTCACTAGTATTATTGTCACTAGTATTATTGTCACTAGTATTATTGTCACTAGTATTATTGTCACTGGTATTATTGTCACTAGTATTATTGTCACTAGTATTATTGTCACTAGTATTATATTGTCACTAGTATTATTGTCACTAGTATTATTGTCACTAGCATTATTGTCACTAGTATTATTGTCACTAGTATTATTGTCACTGGTAATTCTGTCACTAGTATTATTGTCACTAGTATTATTGTCACTGGTATTATTGTCACTAGTATTATTGTCACTAGTATTATTGTCACTAGTATTATATTGTCACTAGTATTATTGTCACTGGTATTACTGTCACTGGTATTACTGTCAATAGTATTATTGTCACTAGTATTATTGTCACTGGTATTATTGTCACTAGTATTATTGTCACTAGTATTATTGTCACTAGTATTCTTGTCACTGGTATTATTGTCACTAGTATTATTGTCACTAGTATTATATTGTCACTAGTATTATTGTCACTGGTATTATTGTCACTAGTATTATTGTCACTAGTATTATTGTCACTAGTATTATTGTCACTAGTATTATATTGTCACTAGTATTATTGTCACTAGTATTATTGTCACTAGTATTATTGTCACTAGTATTATTGTCACTAGTATTATTGTCACTGGTAATTCTGTCACTAGTATTATTGTCACTGGTATTATTGTCACTAGTATTATTGTCACTAGTATTATTGTCACTAGTATTATATTGTCACTAGCATTATTGTCACTAGTATTATTGTCACTAGTATTATTGTCACTGGTATTATTGTCACTAGTATTATTGTCACTAGTATTATATTGTCACTAGTATTATTGTCACTAGTATTATTGTCACTAGTATTATTGTCACTAGTATTATTGTCACTGGTAATTCTGTCACTAGTATTATTGTCACTAGTATTATTGTCACTGGTATTATTGTCACTAGTATTATTGTCACTAGTATTATTGTCACTAGTATTATATTGTCACTAGTATTATTGTCACTAGTATTATTGTCACTGGTAATTCTGTCACTAGTATTATTGTCACTGGTAATTCTGTCACTAGTATTATTGTCACTGGTAATTCTGTCACTAGTATTATTGTCACTGGTAATTCTGTCACTAGTATTATTGTCACTGGTATTACTGTCAATAGTATTATTGTCACTATTATTATTGTTATGACACATTTTTTTAATTATAGACCAGCAGTATATTATAGTGAAACGAAGATACTAGAATCGACAAGTTAATTTGATATGTATCATCATTTTACCCTTTGGAATAAAACAATTCCACGTTACTTTCCAATGAACCCTTTATGGTAGAAAGTGGTGATTTCAATGTCATTTCCGCCTCAGCTTTGACCCCAACCCGACCACGCGAACAACATTCTGGTCGCAGACGATTGGTGGGTTCTTCTTGACCTTGACCTTGCTGGCAGCCAATCAGACGCTGATTCAGCGTTATCTTTCCCTTCGCAAGACCAGGGACGCACAGAAGTAAGTTGCTTCCTTTCAGTCGTTTCAAGGCGTCTGATCCAGTGTTGATCGTTCTGTCTGATGCAATGTATATCTGTCTGATCCATTGTGGACCTGTCTGATCCAATGTTGATCTATCGGATCCCGTGTTGATAT
>OZ025257.1:37493367-37526136 GCA_964019135.1 Arenicola marina | reverse complement strand
CCCCCATTTGGCTCTGGTGCTGTTTCATCCCATCGTTGCAGATGTTCTTTGGCCTGGTTTAGTGCTTCAGGTGGCTTATAATCTTACAGCTACATAACGCATCATAGCCCAATCTCAGCGCGTATTTGCTAGGCTTTTTTTCTCTTTCCAACGCACCAACGTTAATGCAATTATCTTTCTGTTTTCTATATTTTGACATCTTCTGTCTTTCCCAGCGGTCGTCTTTGGTCTGATCACCATTGGTCTGGGGTACCTGGCGCAGTTCTTCGGGGACACTATTGTTCAGATCTGTCTGAGTATCTTCGGCATGGCCGGCGGACCTCTCACTGGCGTCTTCGTCCTCGCTATCTTTGTCCCCTTCTCCAACGCTTGGGTCAGTCCAACCGTAACGATGTCACAATCTATATATATCTATACACGTTATGTAGTTAAACAAGTGCTACTTTCTTAATATATGCAAAATCTCTACATATACCAGTGGCGGATCCAGGAGTTTAGCGAAAAAGGGGAAGGGACACCATTTAAGAGACAGATAAATTTCATCACGTGTAGCTTTTCTGTGTATGACGTCATTGCAATGCCGACATTGCTGTCGTATTTGGGACTTCCAATACGAAGATACATGAATATTTAATAATGCGTGTTAAAGTTTAAGCTACAATTGAGCGACGTTGCAGCAATTTCATTAGCAATCAGTACTTACCGAGTTAGGATAAGTTTCCATTAATACACGATGCGGTTTTGTCGTAAGCATAGCTAAATTACGCGCTGTTGCTATGGATACATAATGCCGCGTTGCCATGGTGTATGAACAGGGTGCGGGAACCGGCCTGGTGTGCAGTCTTGTCGTCTCTTTCTGGATGGGGCTCGGGGCCGTCTTCTCCCCGGGACCCAAGCCACTGCTGCCCCGCTCAGTCAACGCCTGTGTCCCCTTCGACTTCGGTAACGACACGATGGGGCTGAGTGCCGCCCCCACCACCCGTAGCGTCACTTTGACGTCACTCATCGCTGAGACAGTGGCGCCACCTCACGAGTAAGTATGGCAGGTTGTGATATTGCGCCAGTCGTTCTACTGTGAGGATCGAGGCATTAATGCAGTATTGTGTGTTGCTTGCAAATATTGGTTACACACCAAACAAAATATCATCGGTGTCGTGGTACAAGTATAAGTATACGTCAATATATTCTACCATTCTAGAGCTATTTTCTAAATAGTTATATTTTAGTTTTAGATCTAGTGTCAGGAAGTAACGGGTCCTTACTTCCAGACAAGTGAGGCTTTTTTGTTCTGGTTATGTTTGGTAGCTCTAAATCGATCAAGTTGCTTAAATTATGCTTTAATTGTGATGATGAATGTTATTTTAACTCACGACGACGATGTATTTGTAACACACATGCGGACCCTTTAATAATATTTACACCGTATGCAGCAAGTGGTTCACATTTTATTATCATCACAAATTATTTGGATGGTGGGGATACATTACAAAATGTGAGAAACATATCTCAAAATTCTTTCTCTAACCTGCCAATAAGCACATTTAATTTTGCCGGTGTACCAAGCCGCCGCTGTAGCAAATCGTTCATATGATGAAAATTATAGTTGTCATTGCGCTGTTTGTGTTGCAGAAACCCGTTGCAGGGCATGTACAACGTTTCCTATATGTGGTACAGTACTGTGGCCGTGCTGGTCTGCCTGGCAGTCGGCATCCCAGTCAGTCTCCTCTCCGGTAAGAACCAAATGTTCAGCTAATATTAGTCGTTAAAACAATATGTTCTGTAATTTTTATATTAAAATTTTTATCTCCAAATCAAGTAAGTATATTCTGTTATTTAATTCAAATCCTGAAAGCCAGTGGGCTATCCGGAGAGAAGCAAATGTGTTCACCGGAGCAGAAGTTGGTGGCCGGCTTTATATCCCTGCGCGCCTGTTCGCTGTTCGGTATTCTATGTAATGTCGACCGCGGCTCGCTAGGACATCCGCGCGCGATAAACCAGTCCGCGCAGTTTTATGTTGAAATTGTTGTTGTACAGACTCAGCGAGATATAAAAACATATTTTCATCATAAGTTTGAGATCCTTTTAGTCTTGATTCTAAAATGTAAAAACTCTAAGATGGCGCATGTAAGTAGGCTGCTTTAAAGCCGCCCATACTGCAATGCTCCGCGTATCAAAATGTCTACATTTGTTAATTAGAGATATTTGTCCAATCTAGTTGGCGCTCGATAGATGTACATCTATGCCACATGTACATAAATACATGATTTCCGTCATACAAAATGTGAATAATTGCTGCATGGGCAGCGTTAACATTGAGAAGCAAGCTAACAAGTACAATGTGCTTTCATGTTGGTCAACGCCATATACTGCTATAGACGATCTAACGTGCAGAGACATAAATGAAATTTATCTTTAGTTTTGATGATCAGACCAATGTTAATGCTGCCATAATGCCGACATTGCAACCTGGAATTGCAAGCTAAATATTTCTGCAGGTTCCAACAAAGGCCGGAAGATTGACCCCGACCTGTTGTGCAACACCCAGCCATGCGGGGGGCCATGTGACTGCTGCCGAGACAAACACATATACAACGTCAACGCGCAGAAGGGGCAGGAGGTACGTCATAATGCTGCATTTCTTGATTTCTTTCCAATACGCGGGTACATAGAAAATGCTCAGCTAACAACATAACGTTCGTGGAACGTTAGGCGAACGTTTGCCCAAAACGTTGACGTTATCCGGAACAGTTCTCCTAACGTGATGCAAACGTTATGAAATAACGTTATGGCTAACGTTCAAATAACGTTCATGTAACGTTCCTATACCGTTTTCTCGTAACCCCAAAAATGGGCAACCTGACAAGGTTAGATCACAACATTAACTGTTAAACGTTTCCAAAACGTTGTCGTAAGGTTCCATGATAACCATAAACTTATTTAACGTATGCATATTACCAATACTACATCCATGATCAATCTATTCATCTTTATGTGTTGCAGAATGCAGATGAGCTGTTTGAGTACAAGGCCGGGGAACCAGAACATCTGGCACGCCCGGAAAATTCATCGCCATAGAAACCCAAGTGGCTTCATGCTCTATTCGGTGCTCCAGTCGGTTTTATTGCGTGGCTTACATGTACATGTTGCCACGAGTCGTGAGTCAACAGTGAGCTGTTCCTGACAGGCGGTGTCAATGCTGTTCAATGTCCAGAGATTCCTGACTGAAATGTGATTTGAAGATGACTTGATTCCTGACTGAAATGTGATTTGAAGATGACTTGATTCCTGACTGAAGTGTGATTTGAAGTTGAATTGATTCCTGACAAATGCCAGTTGAAAATAATGGCTGACATTTGGTGTCAGGTGTATCGCTTAAGTACTAAACGTTGAAAGTATGGCGATTCCTGACAATCGGTGTAAGGATCGAGTGTGAGTTAAAAGTCAAAGGACATTTGTTGCCAGAGGCGTGAGTTTAAAATGACAGCGTTAGAAGTGTGAGTTGTAAGTAAAACAAATACTAAGAAATCAGAAAAGCTATCCCTGACAGTCTGGATGAATGGTATGAGTAGAAGGTAAAACGATGCCTGGCATTTTGGTGTCAGAAGGATATAGCACCTTGAGACAGCATGCCCGGGGAAGTGGAACTAAAATGTGTATTTTGACGCTGAATAGTTTTGTCATTTGGCCGTGCTTGCGATGGCACGTAGGAACACCTAGGGTTGAGTTGCGGAGCACGATCGACCGCGGTCGACCGCCTCAGCGAGAGCAGTCCCGCATCATAATATTAAACTCTGGACGACGATTCTTCTGAAATACGTGGGGATAACTCGTAAATATCGATGCATAATAATTATCCTATATTTATCCATATTTTACACCATTTAGAGGGTGCAGCTATTTCAAAATTACGGTTTATTAAACCCTAGTTTAGACAAGTATGATGTCATTCAGTTGGGTCAGTTGGTTGTATATTCAGGACGCTTTAACCACTTTTGGTCATATCGCGTCAATGGAAGAAATAAGGGAGAGAGGAGTCATGTTCCCGGGGGTAACCCCCTACTCTTTACGAATAAGGACATGAGATCTTTATCCTGCGACCACCCAGACATGGCCACAGCGGCGCTCGAAACATGGATCAACGTGCCGTTAGGCTCTCAGGTGGCAGGAACACTCAAGGCGAGCGCTCTAACCCAATGAGCTATCGGGCCATTCAGTTTGGTGAGGTACAAGCAGTGGCGGATCCAGCGGGGGGGGGGGGTCTACTGCGGCTATAGCCCCCCCCCACCCCCTGGTCAAGCCGCAGAAGCCCCATGGTGTAGCCCCCGAGAATAAAGCAGCCTATCGCTGTCCACGAGCAGCAACCTAATGCTGGAGAAGGACCAGTGCCCACCCCCCCCCCTCCCGCTTCCGCCGCCTATGCACTGTAATCTCGAAATTCAAGCCCCCCAGGGGCGGATCTAGGGGGGGGGGGGTTACCGGGTTTCAACCCCCCCCCCCTTTTGGAAACCTGAACATACACTGTTAAAGTCGGCTTCTCCGAGCCCCCCCCTCACCCCCGGTCGCAAGTTTTTCAAGAGCACCACACCCCCGGTCGCAAGTTTTCAGAGAGCAACCCCCCGCCCCCTGGCAAATACCTAGATCCGCCCCTGCCCCCCACCCCCTAAAGTCTGGATTCGCCCCTGTAGTATGCCCTGTAATCGCGAAATTCAAGCCTCCCCACCCTCTAAAGTCTAAATCCGCCCCTGACAAATATTGTAAATAAAGAGTCGATGATTTTAGTCATTGGAGCATATCCACAGACCACTGTATACATTGGTGGAAACGGCGGTATTGGCAGTATAGATCTGAATTTAGCCTACAAAGTTTAGCCTTTTTGTTAGGATCCACCATAGAGGTTGCGAAATTAAGATGTGTGATTATATGTACAGGACGCTGTACCATGGTGTATGCATGTGATTTAGTGTGCAGGACGAGGTACCCTGGTGTATGTATGTGATTTAGTGTACAGGAAGACGTACCATGGTGTATGTATGTGATTTAGTGTACAGTACGATGTACCCTGGTGTATGTATGTGATTTAGTGTACAGTACGATGTACCATGGTGTATGTGTGTGATTTAGTGTACAGTACGATGTACCATGGTGTATGTGTGTGATTTAGTGAACAGGACGATGTACCATAATGTATGTGTGTGATGTAGTGTACAATACGATGTACCATGGTCTATGTGTGTGATTTAGTGTACAGGACGATGTACCATGGTGTATGTGTGTGATTTAGTGTACTGGACGATGTACCATGGTGTATGTGTGTGATTTAGTGAACAGGACGATGTACCATGGTGTATGTGTGTGATGTAGTGTACAGTACGATGTACCCTGGTGTATGTATGTGATTTAGTGTACAGTACGATGTACCCTGGTGTATGTATGTGATTTAGTGTACAGTACGATGTACCATGGTGTATGTATGTGATTTATTGTACAGTGCGATGTACCATGGTGTATTGTGTGTGATGTAGTGTACAGTGCGATGTACCATGGTGTATGTGTGTGATGTAGTGAACAGGACGATGTACCATAATGTATGTGTGTGATGTAGTGTACAATACGATGTACCATGGTCTATGTGTGTGATTTAGTGTACAGGACGATGTACCATGGTGTATGTGTGTGATTTAGTGTACTGGACGATGTACCATGGTGTATGTGTGTGATTTAGTGAACAGGACGATGTACCATGGTGTATGTGTGTGATGTAGTGTACAGTACGATGTACCCTGGTGTATGTATGTGATTTAGTGTACAGTACGATGTACCATGGTGTATGTATGTGATTTATTGTACAGTGCGATGTACCATGGTGTATTGTGTGTGATGTAGTGTACAGTGCGATGTACCATGGTGTATGTGTGTGATGTAGTGTACAGGACGATGTACCATGGTGTATGTATGTGATTTATTGTACAGTGCGATGTACCATGGTGTATGTGTGTGATTTAGTGTACAGGAAGATGTACCATGGTGTATGTATGTGATTTAGTGAACAGGACGCTGTACCATGGTGTATGTGTGTGATAAAGTGTACAGGACGATGTACCATGGTGTATGTGTGTGATCAAGTGTACAGGACGATGTACCATGGTGTATTATGTGTGATTTAGTGTACAGGACGATGTACCATGGTGTATGTATGTGATTTAGTGAACAGGACGCTGTACCATGGTGCATTGTGTGATTTAGTGTACAGGACGCTGTACCATGGTGTATGTGTGTGATAAAGTGTACAGGACGATGTACCATGGTGTATTATGTGTGATTTAGTGTACAGGACGATGTACCATGGTGTATGTATGTGATTTAGTGAACAGGACGCTGTACCATGGTGCATTGTGTGATTTAGTGTACAGGACACTGTACCATAGTGTATGTGTGTGATAAAGTGTACAGGACGATGTACCATGGTGTATGTGTGTGAATTAGTGTACAGGACGATGTACCATGGTGTATGTATGTGATTTAGTGAACAGGACGCTGTACCATGGTGCATTGTGTGATTTAGTGTACAGGACGCTGTACCATGGTGTATGTGTGTGATAAAGTGTACAGGACGATGTACCATGGTGTATTATGTGTGATTTAGTGTACAGTACGATGTACCATGGTGTATGTGTGTGATTTATTGTACAGTGCGATGTACCATGGTGTATTGTGTGTGATTTAGTGTACAGGACGATGTACCATGGTGTATGTGTGATTTAGTGAACAGTACGATGTACCATGGTGTATTATGTGTGATTTAGTGTACAGGACGATGTACCATGGTGTATTGTGTGTGATTTAGTGTACAGGACGATGTACCCTGGTGTATTGTGTGTGATTTAGTGTACAGGACGATGTACCATGGTGTATTGTGTGTGATTTAGTGTACAGGACGATGTACCCTGGTGTATTGTGTGTGATTTAGTGTACAGGACGATGTACCATGGTGTATGTGTGTGATTTAGTGTACACTGAGGACGCTGTACAATGGTGTATGTATGTGATTTAGTGTACAGGACGATGTACCCTGGTGTATTGTGTGTGATTTAGTGTACAGGATGCTGTACCATGGGGTACTGTGTGATTTAGTGTACACTGAGGAGGCTGTAACATGGTGTATGTGTGTGATTTAGTGTACAGGACGATGTACCATTGGGTAATGCTAACGTATGTTAATAAATGAGTTAGGGGTTCACATATATTGTTGAGTGTTGCTAACGCACAATAGTATTCTTTGCGAAATGTTGCTATCTGTATTACGCTCATGAGTCCGCTGATCCAGGTTCCACAATGCGGTTAAGGGGGCGGGGTGCGGGGGTGGGAGGAGGACGTAGGGTGAGGGTGAAGGACCAATATTTTACTCGGGCAACAGGGGCTGGAGTCTGGTGGGAGAGTAACGGGTGGTGATAGGAAATGATCACCCCGTCGCCCCACTGGCCACATTGTTGAGTGCTTTTTGTGGTGGAAAATATCAATACAAAATACACGTATGTCGTGTCCGTGTTTGTTTGTTTCGATGCACTGACTATCTAGTATGTGTAAATCTTTCGTTTTGATGATCTGTTATTTCGAATAACCGTGCCAGCCGAATAGACGACAACGCAAATAGTCCGGGCAACCTAGGGATACACCCAAAACAAATTGCAATGGTAATCAAACCTGTATTTTCTTATCCCATATGTATCTAGTAGTGGTGTTTCCAAAAGCGACCAAAATCTATTTATTGGAACATATGTTTAAGAGGGTGGCTTACTTTACCCTATTAACCCCACAAGAAGCAATGTATTTTTACATCAACGAAATGATAGGTAGGCGAGGCAGCTGAGACCCGCACTACGAATTGTGACCTACAATACCCATATTTCCAGTGTGCCTGATAGAGATTTATTTAATCTACAAAATGCAACAAACATAAATAAAATATCTTGTATATTAAAGTTTCTAGGACATTTTAAAGTACAAACCTCTTTTCATGTTCTCCGGCTTTCGATCGACGCAGTGTATTTGCATGGCTTGCCGGATGGGCCTCTGTTTTAGAGACTTTTCCATAGTTGGTCCGATATTCACAATTCGATCGATTATTGACGCGTTTTATCCTGATCATATGAATAAAATATATATTGGGGGGGGGGGGGAGGGGGGGGGGAGGTTAAAAGATGGCAATTTTTCTTCCACCACGACCAACAACGCATATTTCATCGCTATCAAATGTGAAATTTCAAGGGGGAAGTGTTGGGGGGGAGGGGGGTATGTATGAGTTAGTATGGGGGACACACTCCAAGCTAGCGGAGGAGAGACACCATAACACCATAGGGGAGGGGAGATACCATAAGATAGGGAGGGGAGACAATCCAAGTTTGGATGGTACCCCAAATTTTTTGGAGGGAAGACATCCCAAGCTGGGGCGGTACCCCAAGTTAGGATAGGGGAGACACCCCAAATTTGGGGAGGGAAGACACCTAAAGTTGGGGTGGTAGCCTAAGTTAGGGGGTAGGGAGACATCCAATATTCGGATGGTACCCCAAGATAGAAGCGCCCCAAGTTAGGGGTGGTGTCCCGTGACACCCAACCCCCGTTTTCAAATTCCTAGATCCGCCCCTAGTACTGCAAAGAGAACGGGGAGGGGGGTGGGGGGAGGTCGTAGGCCGACACGTTCGGGAGGGGTGGTGCACAAGCCAAGTTCTGGCAAGTCTTCCCAAGTTAGGAGAGGGGAGACACGTACCCTAGGTTTGGGGGAGGGAAGACACCTCAAGTTAGGGGAGGGGAAATAACTGAAGTTTGTTGAGGGGGGGAAACCAAGTTTGGGCAGGAGAGACACCCCAAGTTATGGCAGAGAAGGCACCTCAAGTTTAACTTAGCGGAGGGGAGATCCTCCAACTTAGGGGCGGGGAGAAACCCGAATAATAGGAGAGGGGAAACTCCCCAAATTAGGAAAGGGGAGGCAATCCAGTTTGGGATGGTACTCCAAGTTAGGGGAAGGGAAATATCCCAATATAGGAGTCGCGAGACACCCCAAGTAGGGGCGGAGCTTCAAGTTTGGGGAGGAGAGACACCCCAAGTTAGGGGAGGGGAGACACCCCAGGTTAGAAGAGGGTAGACCCCCTAAATTAGAAGAGGGAGACACCCTAAGTCGGGGGAGGGGCGACACTCAAAGTTGGAGTGATACCCTAAGTTACGGGAAGGTAGACACCCCAAGTTAGGGGTGAGCTAGGAGACTCCCGAGTTGGGGGAGGGGAGAAACCCCACGTTGGTGTGGTAGCCCAAGTTAGGGGAGGGAGTCACTCAATGTTTGGGGTGAGGCACCCTTCATTTGCGCAGACGTTTCACCTATTAAGAGTCAAGCGTTGCAGATAGAGATGAATCAAACCGGCATTTTGCTGACGGTGGAACTGCAAATGACGATCGTTAGGCACTCCCCCCCCCCCTCAAATATAAGTTTTTTAACAAACACAAATTTACCATGCCTATCTAGACCTGCACGGCGGTAAATCTACCCAAAGATAAGACACATATAGGGTCGATAAAAATTGTAGAAATCGGACAATTTATTAAAAAGTTACAGTCTGTCACACTTAAATTGAGTCCCATCCGGCGCGTTGTGCAAATACAGGGCGTCTATCGACAGTCGGAAAACCGAGAGACGGGTCCCTTATTAAAAAAAACATGTAGAAACTTTAATATTAAAGGCATTTTATTTTTGTTTGTTGTATTTGTTAAACGAAATAACACATTAAACATTAAATATAGTAGGCAAAGAGTACGCAGGTCTAAATTCGTAGTCAGGGTCTCAATTACAACGCTTTTCTGCCACTTCTTGTTTGGACAAATACGTAATCCATTCTGGTGTTACGGGGGTAGGGTAAACATATGTTCCAATGAATAGATTTTGGTGGATTTTGAAAATGATATTCACAGATACATAAGGAATGAGAAAAAAACTGGTTTGATTACTATTGCAATTTGATTCGGGTTGCCCCCTGATTCAGCACAGGCTGCCCGGACTAAAACCATAGCTCCACAGTGAGGCGCCATGCACTGCATGTATAATGCATGCTGGGTATTCTTTAAATTTGGTTAAGATGATGTCATCACATGGCAACACTAGTATTCTGTACGTAATTAAACAAGTAATATTGCCGTCTTTGTAAAAAAAAAAATCTCCTGAACGAAAATTAGACAAGATCATTAATTTCTACAGTTAATAATAATTAATTAATACTTTATAATAAGATGAAGATATCTACAGATGAGTAAACTTTGAAGCTTTCTGGGTGGTTGTGCAAATTATGTGGCTCGTAGTTTTTTTAATAGTGACACGTTTTAATCACAAAGTCTGTACAAACTCGACCGGGCATCCAATCTGAACGATCAGTGCCGTAATTTGCGCGCCAAGCGACGTAGATGCATGTTTCGGTTTAAGCACTAATTATAGGCAGGTAAAGGGTTCATGTAAATATTGAGATGGATAGAAAATAGGAAAACAAAACATGTTCGGTGTGTTGCATTAATATGCAATTACTATGGCATTTATGGAACAGCGTTTTAACCGGCGGTGTTTTGTAAAGGAAATTTTTAACTAAAGGAGTAATGTGACTGCCCGCCTCATGCCTACAGAGCACTAGCTCTTTAAAGGGAACCTACATTTACGTCACGAAACGTCGAATGATCGCCTCTGACTATTTCTTGATGTTTAAACGTGTGATATATGAGACAATGGCCAATATATTTCCCGAGTGACATTACCCGGTTATATAGTAGGATTAATATCTTGAGAGAATTTAACGTGGTAGAAGCAAGGGCGGATCCAGGGGGGGGGGTCCAGGGGGTCCGGCCCCCCCCCCCTTTTTGAGGAAGAATGCTATCTAAGGCCGCATGGACCCCCCCCCTCCCGGTTGCAAGTTTTCTGTGGACCCCCCCCCCCGGTCGGCAAAATTGTTTTGGAATCCCCCCCCCCCTTCTGGTTGCAAGTTTTCTGTGGACCCCCCCCCCGGTCGGCAAAATTGTTTTGGATTCCCCCCCCCCCCTTTTTTTCAAATTCCTGAATCCGTCTCTCGTTATTCACAAACGTTGATCAAATACATTAACATACCTACTAATTCGCGGCATAAATCATCGAGTGGCGCCATTATATAATGAGATACTGGCACCCACATATGGTGGCGATTGAAATACTGGAATATAAGACGGCGCGCTGCTTGCAACGTGGCTCCAGGTGTATCCAGTAGATGCAACGCTCTCATGGAGCCTTTAAAAATCATAACGTGGTCGATATAGATCTATAAAATACTTTCATAACGCGCTGGGGAAAAACGGACAGGTTGTCTCATTCCAATTGCCAAATTTATTCAGTACTATAACCATTGCAAAAAAAATGCCTCTTCAGCAGTTATGCGGAACCTTAAGTTTTTTTTAGCGTTCGTTATTTATAATAATGCACTACGGGGACGGATCTAGGAATTTGGAAAGAGGGGAGGGTGGAGGGGGGGGGGGGGGGGGGAGGGGGAGGGGGGATGCGACCGGGGGCGGCGGCTGGGGGGGGGGGGGCAAAATTCGACTTTAACTTCCTTTAATTGCTTGATTCGGGTGGATTTAACCAACCAACCCCCTTGGATCCCCCTCTGGGTTGACGCAACAGAGTAATAAATTAACGATGAACCGAAAGGAAGATATAGCCTATAAATGCCTACTTCAGTGCCCGCTATTAATCACTCCATAAACTGCAACCTACTGACCAATTAAGTAGGCCTACCCCCAAAACCCAAAGAGGGGGTGATCTAAAACATAGCACTATATATAGGGGGGGGGGGGGTGAACAGGCGGGGGGGTCGTGTTCCCAAATCACGAAGAAAAAATGTCTTTTTTCCACGATCGATGAATGAAATAGAGAACTCCCCGCATACAATGGAAGCAGCGCATAAGATACATGAGTACATTATATAAATTGACTCGGATTTCCCAATTCACGGTTATTTAGTAAGCTTAATACAATTCTCAGTTCACGAATAATTTAATAAAAATCATAAATCACGGCGGGTGGCTAATACCTCATTGCCTGTTAACGAAGCATTATTTTCCTCATTCTCGATCAGTTCTTCTCGAGGAACGTAGCCTAAATACCACTTGCCCCCCCCCCCCCCCCAACCTCCTATATAAACTTGAAAGCCTCAAGTGCTTTATATGGTGAATGCGCGATAGCGATCGAATTTTTAACGTTTCATCTTCCATGTTAGACCCCTACGAAATCGTTTATCACAGTCACATGCAAGCTCAGCTTTTAACCTGGGTTATCGATGAGGGGTGGGTGGGGTAGGCGGAAGTATTCATCCTTTTACTTGACTGGAGGAGAACAAATATATTAGAGTCCCATTTATTTTTGTCGGGCTTGTTTTCACGACACACATAGAATGCCACCACTGATATCCTGTAATAATAATTAAGCCAGCACAACATTTCCCCTCACCCAAATCCGTCAAAAAAAGCACTAAAAATGGTGCCGCCGAACATGCGCTAAATTACCCAAGTGAACGGCACCGCGTCGACCAATCAGCGGCTGCCAGATTGCCGAATGCGGAGGTGTTTTTGTTGTCTTTCCGCTTTGTGGAGGACAGTGCACATGAAGCCTAAGGATGTATCTACTGACGCTGCTTGTTGCTTTCGGTGAGAATTCCAGCCACATTGGTCCGATTTTGTTGAAATTAATCGTTGGAGATAATATTTTCTTTTAACTTTCGTTGTTATTTCAGGCACACTGTCCAGGACTTTAGCTGCACAAGTTATTGAGTTGGATGACAGGTGAGAGTTTTCACCGGTTCACAATCACAGTCAGTGTCTGTCAGTGAGTCTCCGTGACATGACTGACTGTCACTGTCAGTGATACAAGCTTTTAGCTGGATCAACAAATTAAATATGGTCTGCTCCCAGCTTGGATAGGGTGCACGCCTCTGTGGCTACGCAGAGGCTATAGCCTAATTAGGCCAGACTAAAGACGAATGATTTCATTATGTCAATTGCCCGATACTGTTTCTTGCGATTCACTCCTCTTCCTGGCTGATAGTGATACTAAGTGACTGATAGTTATACTGCAGGCTGCTAGTGACAGTAGTGTGGATGGGGGGGAGCAGACAATGTATGATATTCCAAACATATGCTTAGGCTATCCCAAGTGCAGTTACCCCCAGGCCAGCCCGCTTCTCTAGGCTAGTGTGTATACCCTATTTATAACAAGTTATATATAGGGTATATACATAATGGCCCAGGACATCCATCCCATAAACTGAGTGCCAGTGATCCTAAGTAACCGAAACATGTGATAGGCTGATAGAGGGAATTAATATGGAATAAATGGTTAAATCTATTGACCAGATGGGCCCGGGATATGAAATAAGTTAGGTTTTCAAATTTAAACTACCAGTAGATCTTAGAGGCTTTTGTCTTTGAATCTCTCCCACTGGATCTGCTACTGATTCACATAATTTTTATTAAGCCCTGAAAATTGTGTAAAGACTAGACATTTCAAAAAGACAGCATAGTTTACAATAGATAAGAAAAGCTAGATAAATATAATTTGGGTTAAAAAAATTTCACTCAAAATATATCTTTGGATACCTTATCTCAGTTCAATGACATATCTTTAATTTATTGTTTAATGAATGAACAGCAAACTGTTGTATTCTGTGACTGGACTCCTGTCAGAGCAGATATAATTTTACATCTGTCAAAGTAGTTACCACAATGAAGTGAATCTAATCTGAATAACAAGGTCTTACTCACTCCAGAGATCAGGTTACATCATTATGCATGACTTCAGTATATATGCTGATTAAGTAAATTGTTAATATAATTTAATGTTAATGTATCATACTGTATTAATCTTGCTTAATCCTTTGCAGTTTTATTGAGAAGAAAGGAGAAAAGCCATGGCTAGTAGAAGTAAGTTTGTTCTTTAATTCAGATATATAGGTATATATCCAGCAAGTATTACCCTTACATGTTACAGGTAAATAGTAATCGATTGGTTTGTTAGAAAGGAAAATATAACCTGTAGCATTATATGGGATAGGTGAAAAAAGGAAGGGACATATCCTAAAGAGGAACCCTTATTCTTGCAAGTGAAAATACTTTCATCTTAACATGTTAATATTGACTTTTGATATTCCCTGCAACCTGCTGATGGATTAAACTGTGTCCTCAAGCAATGGGACAGAGAGTGTAGAAATGTCATGTCACCTGTACTCTGTCAGATGTATTTATTATATATTTGCCTTAGTCTATGTAGAAGGTGATGGATCAACCGAAATTGATTGTTTCCCTGAGGTTCTACCTTACTGACAGGTTTACAAAGCTTGGCTCAACATGAGGTCTGGTCATGCATATTCACAGTATTATTCAAAAGCTATATTTAAGCAATTATATCTACACTAAAGTGGATTAACTGCTCAGCTTTACTCCAGTCAGTTTGTTTAGGTCAGACATGTTGTTAGTCTGATGGAAAAATATGTGGCCTGTCATCAGAACTTGTGGCCTCTTGTCAGAACATGTGGTCTGTAGTCAGAACATGTGGCCTGTCATCTGAACATGTGGTCTGTCACCAGAACATGTGGTCTGTCATCAGAACATGTGGTCTGTCATCAGAACATGTAGTCTTGTCATCAGAACATGTGGCCTGTCATCAGAACATGTGGTCTGTAGTCAGAACATGTGGCCTGTCATCAGAACATGTGGTCTGTCATCAGAACATGTAGTCTGTCATCAGAACATGTGATCTGTCATCAGAACATGTGGTCTGTCATCAGGACATGTGGTCTGTCATCAGAACATGTGGCCTGTCATCAGAACATGTGATCTGTCATCAGAACATGTGGTCTGTCATCAGAACATGTGGCCTGTCATCAGAACATGTGGCCTGTCATCAGAACATGTGGTCTGTAGTCAGAACATGTGGCCTGTCATCAGAACATGTGGTCTGTCATCAGAACATGTGGTCTGTAGTCAGAACATGTGGCCTGTCATCAGAACATGTGGTCTGTCATCAGAACATGTGGTCTGTCATCAGAACATGTGGTCTGTCATTCGAACATGTGGCCTGTCATCAGAACATGTAGTCTGTCATCAGGACATGTGGTCTGTCATCAGAACATGTGATCTGTCATCAGAATATGTGGTCTGTCATCAGAACATGTGGTCTGTCATCAGAACATGTTGCCTGATGAGAGAATATATGACATAATGACAGAATAATTAGCCTGATGGCGAAACACCTGTCATAAAGGCGGCATTGGAGGCCACATATCGGAATTTGTGAATTCGTACCAAAATTGGTAGCCTTATGGAAGGACATGCAACCTGATTGCAGAGTAGGTGGCCTGGTGCCAGAATATACTGCCTGATGGCATAATAGAGGGCACGGTGATAACGCCCCCCTTTCTGCTCTTTCTATTGTTTTTTCTGTCATAGGGTGGGTCGATTTTGCAATGCACAAACCCTGGTTCGAAACACTGTCTCGGCGATCTAATATGGGGCACAGTGCATCCAAATTCCTCTTGGTTTCCGGGGGTTTCTTATAGGTATAGGAGCGGGTGTAACACGTTCATTTCCCTTTGAAATACCGTTTTCCCCCCAAAAACTGCAGGTGGGCTAAGTCTAATCTCTTGGACGCACTGAGGATAGAGTCATTCCGCTATGGAAAGATTATTTGTGAAGTCGATGGAGGCCTAAAATGCGTCTTTTAGATATAAGGCTATAATTGTGATAACTGATGACTGGGTTTTGTTGAGTGGATCTTATGGGCCATTGTCCGGCTAAAGTGTGTCTTAACGGTTATAACTGCGACAACTCTGGGTTTTTCTAGCTGGATGCTATGTGATAGATTTACAGTTCCATTGTCCGAAGTCTGTGACACCTGTGTAACGTGCACGGGAGAGGGTCGCGTCCCTTGGTGGGAGGTGGGATGAGCCGGCTTAATCAGCAAGAACCTGCTGGCGGGACGACTGCGTCCATCATGCGGCTGCGCGGGGAGGGGGCGATGGTGGGTGGGGGTCGGGGGTTGAAGGGCAGGCATCGGTAGCATTGCACGCGGGGTGGGCTTGGTGGGGTGGAGTTGAAGGACAGGCACCGATGGGAATGTATGAGAGGGTGGCTGGGGGGTGGGGGGGCGGTTGGCACCACCACCACCAGGTAAGTAAAGCCCCAGGTAAGCCATACCTGTGCGTGCGTTAGGCGGCCGAGCCGTCGGGTTGCCGGCCACGCCCCGCGTTGGGTGTCATCATCATGATGATCATAGGCGGCGGCGAGTCACCGCTGGTGTAACCGGGAGGAGACACGTGGCAACCAGCGACAGAACCTAGGGGGGTGGGGGGTGGAAGGGGTTGGAGGCCGCGAGAGTAGGTGGGGGGGATGGTGTTGGGGTAATGGACAGGTGGGTGGCAGACCCAGGTGCCTTGTTGAGCATTTTGGTTTGGGAGAGAGGGAGGGAGGGAGGGATGTGGGGGGGGGGGGCGTCAGGGTGGTCTCCTGGCTGGAACTGCCTGTCGCTAAAGGGCGGGGCTAGAAATGTCCGATTTAGTATATATAATATGGCAATTTGCTAGATTAAGATCATTACATACAAAAAGAAACATGATCAGGCTATACATTCGTAATTCTGCTTGCAGCACCACACACACATGTCATTCTGATTGCAGCAGGGTTGATTCTTCCACGAAGGAAATCGCACACAATGAAACAAATTATCTACATTACGCACGAATCGGCTTTCTAACACGTGTATCGATAGAAGAAGTAAGCGCCCCGCCCCCCTTCCCCCCATCGTAAATAATTGAAATATTTGTAAATAATTGCAAGAGGATCTGGCCGACTTTTGTGCACATTAGCACGAGACTGGGTAAAGAAACCGAAATGAGTTTGGATGAAACCTGCCTGAGATGCCAGAGCAACTAAATGAATAGCCACAGATTTATATGCTATTCCATTGTTTCGCTCTGTGTTCTACCCCGGGGGGTAGTTAAGTCAACTAATTGCGGGTAAAGACAAGCAAATAGTGTCAGAATCGACAACAACACACGTACAGATGATACGTCATAATGAGGATACAAATTCCTGGTGTGCCGCACGACCACTGTATATATTCCTTACCTAACTGGCACGCAGGCACAAGGTGGGGTGAAGTCGGTATATGTGTTAGCTAAAGGTCATCAACCAAAGAACGTTTTATTCGTAGCACTGTTTATATATTAATTACGAGAACGGTATTAGCTCTAAATGATCCTTCATGCGCTTACGCGATTTCCATTGGCGGACTTAATTTGCTAAGCTATTAATGTTTTTTGTGCAAAATGATGTCGAAGTTAAATTGAAAACTTAAATAAATACTCGGAAACTATTCGCTTGTGACGTCTCCAGTCGAACAATTTTCATCATAATCTGGAAATTTCCACGACCATATGCTGTCTCTCTATCGGTGGTTAGCAATCGTCTTTTACAACTTTCGATGATGTGACGAAAGCTCCTCACCTTACATGTTACGTCAAAGCAAAAGGTAGTCTTAGGCCCTAACATGAATTCACTGTGTTTACCGCTAATTTAATTGTAGTGAAGTAGAGCACATTATGAAATTTGGCTAATTACTAATAACTCATTGGGGAAAACAAAACTGTGAAACCGTCCGCCAGAGCCAAAGAGCAAGTTCCTATATAGAAGTCCCGTATGACACGTAATCGACGAAAATCTTCCAAGACATTTCATATCCGTACATTTTAAATTTCCATATGAGATACCGCTCCGTGTGAGTCTTGCTATCCCCCTACCATGCTGTGTCGCCATCTAACGGGTGAATAGGTAAACAAAGGGCTTACTCTCGGGTAGAGAGAGGTGACTCTTTCAAGGGCGGATCTCAGTGGCGGATTTCACGAACGCAGTTTAGCCGACTTCGGGGCTTAGTCGACTAAAGCTACAATGAAAATGATGACCGATGTTAGTCAGCTAAGCCCCGTAGACTTCTAAACTATGTACGTGAACTAGACCATTGGCCTTCCCTGTAGTTCTACAAAGAGTGGGACCAGGGCTGCCGCAAGGAGGCGCCTGCTTTCCACCAGGCGGTCATGCGACTGAAGGACACGGAAATACAGGGAGCCAAGTTGGAGGTCAAGAAGTACCCGGATGTTGCCAGTTTTTACGGCGTCACCGACTACCCGACAGTCATGTAGTGAGTCCGCATGCGGATCAGCATGCGCGCGCAGCCGTCGTCTCTTCCGGTCTACTCGACGTTATGTGTGCGATGTCTTTCTCTCTTGCTTCCCGGGAATTTTCGGAGCGACTCTCTGTGTAGTTGTGATGGCTGCCTGCTCTTGACCTGTTTCTTCGAGGTTCTTCTCTCAAGAACTGATCGCGGGAGGGTACCACGTGACAGGTGGGGCCACGTCGTCATGGCCTAACTCCAGTGACGTCAGAAGAACGTTTTAATTTTAAATGTGGCAACGGCATTTAGTCCCGCATTAATTACGCCACTCGGTTCTCCCGGGAGTCATGACGTCACCAACGATGGCGAGACGTTCCTTAGTTTGCGATTACGTCATCAACCGCTGCGACGTCACGTTAACATGATGACGTCATCCATGACGCTCACCGACACAGCTGATGATGTCACCACGAACCCTTGTATAATGGGAAAAACTATACCCCCTCCTTTCCCCTCGCCACTGCCAATCGTCTTAACTTTGGAGCCTCCCGAATGGTCTGGTGGTTCCCACAGTCGGCTTTATAGATTGAGAACTGCCGGGCCAGATTTCTTCTCCACCATGTGTATACAGAATTTATAAAGAAAACATTCCTAGCAAAGAGTACAAGATACCCCCACTATCCTTGATCCGCCCATTGACGCGACATGACTCTTATTCCCTGGAAAATGTCCTTCTGTTCAGCCCAACGTAGAAACAGACTTTTTTTTCAGTTCTCGCCTCTTTCCTTGTCAGTCAGTCGGTCGTGTATGTTTGTGAGTTGTGTTTGACGTCACGTTGTGCCGCTTTCTCGTTGTAGTTCTATGCCCCGTGGTGTGGCCACTGTCGGCGTCTCGAGCCCGTGTACCACCAGGTCGCCATGGCATTGCGCGACTCCGACATAGGGGTCGCCAAGGTGGACGCCACCATGCACTCTGGCCTCGCCGCCCACTTCGAGGTGCGCGGCTACCCCACTATCAAGTTGTAAGTCTCCCCGCCCCGCCCGCCCTCCTCTCCTTCTAGATGTCGTCTTCTGCCAGTGCCATTGTGCATGGTCTCCAGTGGGTCCATCTTCTCTGTTGGAACCCACAACATGTATTATTGTATTAAACGTTAGGCGTGAGTAATACGTGAGCTATGCTGAAACAATGGTTCGTCCTAACATGGAAGAACCAGCCTCCAGTGAAGTAAGACGCTTTTATATCGATGGCGGGAACTGAACGGTATAACGTTTCATAAATGCTGTGTTTATGTTTATAATTGGGTCATTTGCATGGTGTTATGTCTAGTGAGGCCTGTGAAATGGATTGTTGTGTCTAGAGATCAACAGCTCGTCTTGGCTTCTCCTAGTTATGCTGAGATACTCAACTCAACAGGAATTGAGTTTAAATATATATATCAATGAACTATTAACGTTATTTCTACCACTTAAATGTTATGTTTGCGTTTTTGATCTGATCTATGAAATATAATCTTGAATTATTGGTGCTAACTCGACTTTTACGCGTCATCAACAGTGTTAAATGTGAATATTGTAATATGCTCGCTTGCAGTATACAAGGGGATAAATCGTTTACTCACCGGGGAGACAGAAGTCGAGAAGGGATCATCCAGTTTGCCAAGAGATGCCACGGGTAAGTAACTAAACTGTAAAAACTCGCGGTTGGGAGAACCCAGTTCTGTAAAATCGAAAACTACTTTCCTCTGCTTTATAATGGAACCACGTTTAATATAATTTATTATGATTTCAAGTCGTAAGTGATTCATATTATTTAGTCATATTATTCATATTCAAATTAATATATTATGTGTAGTCCACATAGCACCATGAACAGTTTATTCACTGACTGATACAGTGTATGTCTGCCGCCCTGTACAGCTATCTTACACTGTACACTATCTCACACTGTACACTGTCTCTCACTGTACACTATATCACACTGTACACTCTCTCACACTAAACTATCTGCCTCACTGCGCACTCTCTCTCACTGTGCACTGTCTCACACTGTGCACTGTCTGCCTTCCACCCTGTACAGCTATCTTACACTGTACACTATCTCACACTGTACACTCTCTCACTGTGCACTATATCACACTGTGCACTGTCTCACACTGTGCACTGTCTGCCTTCCACCCTGTACACTATCTCACACTGTACACTGTCTGCCACACTGTGCACTGTCTGCCACACTGTACACTATCTCTCACTGTGCACTGTCTGCCTTCCACCCTGTACACTATCTCACACTGTACACTGTCTGCCACACTGTACACTATCTCTCACTGTGCACTGTCACACTGTGCACTGTCTGCCTTCCACCATGTACACTATCTCACACTGTGCACTGTCTGCCACACTGTACACTATCTCTCACTGTGCACTGTCTGCCTTCCACCCTGTGCACTATTTCACACTGTACACTGCCTGCCACACTGTACACTAACTCACACTGTGCACTATATCACACTGTGCACTGTCTCTCACTGTGCACTATATCACACTGTGCACTATCTCTCATTGTGCACTATATCACACTGTGCACTATCTCTCACTGTGCACTATATCACAATGTGCACTATCTCTCACTGTGCCCTATATCACACTGTGCACTATCTCTCACTGTGCACTATATCACACTGTGCACTATCTCTCACTGTGCACTATATCACACTATGGACTATCTCTCACTGTGCACTATATCACACTGTGCACTGTCTCTCACTGTGCACTATATCACACTGTGCACTATCTCTCACTGTGCACTATATCACACTGTGCACTCTCTCACTGTGCGCTATATCACACTGTACACTATCTCTCACTGCACTATCTCACACTGCACACTACCTCTCACTGTGCACTATGTCACACTGTGCACTGTCTGTACACTATCTCTCTCTACACTATCTCACACTGTACACTATCTCTCACTGTGCACAATGTCACACTGTGCACTGTCTGTACACTATCTCTCTCTACACTATCTCATACTGTGCACTATCTCCCATCGTAAACTGTATTTCAGGCCGGCTGTCAAGTCCATCAGTAACACGGGAAAGTTCCACGACAGCCGCAGTGAACACTCTGATGAAGTCTTCTTCATCTACATCGGCCCTGAGGACGACAACGACAAACTCTATGTGAGCATTCACCTCAGGGTGGTCACAACTATAGGGTGTCATAGCCCTAGCGTGTCATAGCCCCAGTGTCATAGCCCCAGGGTGTCATAGCCCGAGGGTGTCATAGCCCCAGGGTGTCATAGCCCGAGGGTGTCATAGCCCCATGGTTTCACAGCCCGAGGGTGTCATAGCCCCGGGGTGTCATAGCCCCAAGGTGTCATAGCCCCCGGGTGTCATAGCCCCAGGGTGTCATAGCCCCAAGGTGTTATAATGTCATAATCTTAATCTCCCAGGTTTTTCTTGTTCGTTGCCGAGGATCGGTCGTTTCACTCAGAAATCTACACGTGGATATCATCAGTTGATTTATAGTTGATTTGTTAAAGAGATCTGACAGTGAGAAATAAACAATTTTTTATTTCCACACACTAGCCTCCAAATTCCTTATACATGCACGCAAGTACTTTTTAATGGTTTTATATTTGTCGACGTACACCTGTATATATTCTGTGCTGTATAACGTTATTGTTACTTCCGGATCTAGGCCAAGTACAAGGAGCTGGCCGAGAAGTACAATGTCCTCAGTTATTTCTACGCCGGAGAGCGCAAAGTCTTACCGGATGTGAGTAACACGACAGCAGATGGCGCTCTTTAAGGTCCTTAACTAAGGTCGCCGTTAGTAAAAACTGGCACTTAATGAAGAAATGACGTGAAATGTTGACGTTTAGGCCGTTTTTGAGCATATCAAGGCTCAATTAGGCGAAGACACCTCCCGGGATAATGAAATGGGGTTGGATAAATCTCTGGAGTAGCCATCCACCCGTGCTATGTTATTAGACTATAAAGATACTATAAAGCTTTTTGTGCACAACTTGTTTAAAATAGCACTATGAATTCTCGTTAACGTTTATTAATTATATTTATTTATTTATTTAAAATTTATTTTATTGATTATTTCTTCGTCGACATCGTGTGGGTAAATATTGTTGATAAAACGCGGTCATTACTGTAGTGGGAGGCGTGCTTGTCTTATTCAGGGCTTCAAACTGGAGCAAGAGCCACCGACAGTTCTGGTCTTCAGGGATGGCAAACACTACGAATACCAACACAGCGCGTATTATGAGTATGACGGTGAGTCTTTGGTATCCTGGGTGAACATCACATGTTTTCCTTGACTGATTTTCTTTGATTTTTCTCACCAATCTTTACGTCAGTTGTCGTGTTTTGCCCAGTGTTTTGCCCAGTGTTTTGCCCAGTGTTTTTTTACCAGTGTTTTGCACAATGTTTTGACCAGTGTTTGACCGCTGCGTGCTGTGTTATCCAGAGATGGCGGAGGAGGAGTCCCGACATTCCCTGGAGAACTTCATCAACCGCGAGCGTTTCCAGGCGTTCCCCAAGGTGGCGGGCGCGGGCCTCAACGACATGACGTCACTGGACAAGAAGGTCGTCATCATGGTGGTCAGCGACAAGACGGACTCCAACAACAGCCGGTTCGAAAGGTCAGTCAAGGTCATGCTTCGGTCGCGCTCGATAATGTCGTAAAATTCGAAAACCGTGCGAGAAAAACGAAACGACGTAGAGGTCAGTGAAGGTCGTGCTTCGTTCTTCTGAGATCGTGCGCAATGGATACGAAATCTCGTCCGAATCAAACTAAATGAACAAATCACGAAAGGACACCAAAAATTGACCAAAAACACATACGATGATTCGCCATTGAACAAATATAATTGCGGAACTTGTTTTGTAACAACTTGTTTTGTAACAGCTAGATGACATGGTTGACTGGCCGGCGAAGATGTTGAAGGGAAGTTGTTTGAGAATGCAGTTTCATTGTTGCCCTCTGCTTACACTGTATACATTATCACCTTTTTATGATATGCAATTCATCGTTTGTCATTTAGTTCTATTTAGGCCTATATAGAATCTCACATCGTGGCCCGTGGTCATGAATAGATTCACGTGATCACACATAGCTCCACGTGGTCATACATATCTCCACGTGGTCACAGCCTCACATGGTCATACATAGCCACACATGGCTACACACAAAGCGCCGCGTGGTCATACACAGCCCCACACGGTCGCACATAGCCCCACGTGGTCATACATAGCCTCACCCGGTCAGACATAGCCCCACGTGGTCACACATAGCCCACGTGACTACACACATAGCCCCACATGGTCACATAGCCTCACGGGTCACATAACCACACATCGCTAGATACATAGCTCCACGTGGTCATACATAGTCCCACGTGGTCACACATAGCCCCAAATGGTCACACATAGCCCCACGTGGTCATACATAGCCCAGCTGATGATACCGTTGGATGGCAAGTTCTTCTTAAGTGATGCCGTAACTGGTTTTAATTATCACATGTGTTTTTTGTGACCAATTTCCCGTCGCCGCGGTAACGTTTATGACGTCAGTTCTTTGAGACATGCCGCGCGACCATCGATCTGGGCACGGATGGCTGTGTATAGGCCCATAGCATGTAGATATGACAAGACCATCAGGACACGGATGGCTGTGTATAGGCCCATAGCATGTAGATATGACAAGACCATCAGGACACGGATGGCTGTGTATAGGCCCATAGCATGTAGATATGACAAGACCATCAGGACACGGATGGTTGTGTATAGGCATGTAGCATGTAGATATGACAAGACTCGCACCATCTCCCGATACCGCAAGAGACTCAATCTCATTCCGGATTGGTGGACGAAGGGCGGCGGCCGCCAGAACCAGTCACACTGACACACTGAAAGACCCACCGGCTGTATACCTCGTCTTAATACTGATTTTTATACAGTGTACGTATATATCTATGTATGTATAGGACGCGATAGTGGAGAGCGGTGGTCAGAACTAGACCTCCCAATGTGGCCTGTACGGACTCCCTGGTCACCTCGCTGTGTGGGCGATTGAAGACGTGTTTTACCCAGTCTGGTGGAGATCTGGTGGAGTCATAACGGCACCCTCCATGGTGTCGTCATGTCGTCCATTCTTGTGGCGCGGATCCGATGTGTGACTTGGGCCGCCGGTCGGTTGTATAATCAGGACGCTTTAACCATTTTTGTTCATATCGCGTCAATAGAAGAAGGCAGGGAGAGTGGAGCCATGTCCCCGGGGGTAACCCCCTACTCTTTACGAAGAAAGACATGGGATCTTTATCCTGCGACCACACAGACATGGCCACAGCGGGGCGCGAACCACCGCTTCACGTGCCGTTAGGATGCTCTCAGGTGGTCAGAACACTCAGGGCGAGCGCTCCAACCCACTGAGCTATCGGGACGGCCCACTTGCGCAGCCGCAGTTGTTTGTGCTGTTATAACTTATTTGTCTTACCCACGAAGTTGCTGTCTTTGTGAAGCATTGAATACAAACAGTGCTAAATAGCAATAATTAACCTCAGTCATCAAGCCTTGCGGTCGTTGTTCCGTATTAACGCGATCCATTGCTTCAGAATAGCTCACGTATTACTCGGCCTTGGCCGTGTCTTGTGTAGCTTACGCGGGTTGAGTGCAATTCAATGAGTGGTTTTGCTGAGTAGAGGGTCAATAAGTCAATAAAGGTCCGTACCGGTCAGGGAGTCGGAGAGATCAGGCCTGGGTGACAGGGGTGCGGGGATGTTGAGGGGGGGGGGGGGAGGGGGTGAGGGGGTCAGTACCCCAAGGGTCGTATCTTCATCTCGGAGGCCTTCAGCTGCTCGCCCTTCCAGTCGTTCCAGGCGATGCCGCGGTACTCCACGTCCGTCGTGTTGTGGTAGAGGCCGTTGAGGATGACGAACCAGCAGTTGCTGTACCACCAGCCGGCGCCCCACTCCCTGGCGCAGTGGTACTCCGAGTAGTTATCGTTGTCCCTGTCCGGGGTGCTGAAGTACGCCCCGTCGTGCTTCGCCAGGCCGTCCGGCGCCGTGCCCGAGTGGTTAGACACGTGCAGCTGGTAGCGGTCCCGCTCCCCGCCAACCTTGAAGTGGACGTACCGGGCGAAGACCCGACTCCCTTGGAAGTCCCACAGGTCGACGCGCAGCTCGTAATGGCGCTGGTTCGACAGCAGGAAGAGATTGTCGTTGCCCAGCCAGTGGTCCTGGGTGACGTCACCGAACCCCTTGCGGTAGGTGTCCCAGTCGTGGTTGAAGGACACGTTGGCCGCGGTGTGGCGCTGCACGACGAGCCAGCCGGCAGGGGGCGTGTCCATGTCGCAGAAGACTGGCACGGGGCAGGGGGAGTAGAGCGGGGTCACGTAGTAGACACCGCTCCGGGAGTGACCCCGCTGGTAGAGCTCCTCGCAGTCTGAAACGAGCCATTCACACATATAAATTATATATAAGCTTATACATAAATACATTGCATATAAGATAAGATAAGATAAAGTTTTGTTGAACGTCGGTATGTAAAATTAAAAAAATAAACATTAGCACAAGTGCTATTGACCGACAAGACATATGCATTGTATATACAGTGGAACCCCACTTTAAGACCACCCCGGTAATATGACCACCCCGCCATTAAGACCACTTTTTCCCGGTCCCGAATTTTGGCCTAACCTTTAACATTGGCCTGAACCCCGCTAATGCGACCACCCCGCTAATCGGGCAATAAGAGAACCCAGACCAGACCCAACCAATCAATTTCAATGGTACTCAGCCCCGCTAATAGGCGACCACCGAAGTTTCGGCGAAACAAAGAGATAACTGCTTTCTTGTGATGGGAGACAATGCATTCGTGGGCATTGATGCGTGCAAACTAACAAAAAAGACAAAGAAATTGTCTTTTTTGTTTGTGACATGTTTCGTGATAGATTGGTTTGTTGCATATTCAGGACGCTTTAACCACTTTTGGTCATATCGCGTCAATGGATGGGAGAAGGAAGGGAGAGTGGGGCCATGTCCCTGGGGGTAACCCCCTACTCTTTGCAACGAAGAACATGGGATCTTTATCCTGCGACCACACAGACATGGCCACGGCGGGGCGCGAAGCATTCTAGTTGGTATCAGAGATTATGTAAGGTAGAGATAGCCAACTCTGCCGTACTTGGCCGTGCGCATGCGCCCGTGGCGGGCAAGGAGCGGATGAAACAACTGTGGGAAATGTAGTAGAAGGTATTAATAATAATATTATATTATATTTGATATGGGGTAGTGAAGACTCGAGTAGCTCGCAAAATTGTCGATGTCTATGCGCGGCCCACTTTGAAATGTATTACTTAGCGAAGTCCTTTTGTGTACTTTAATGGCAGGGTATCAAACAATTTTGACTCCAGTAGCCCGCAATCTTTTCCGACCTGGCGCGCTTTGTATGTCAGTGCGCGGCCCGCCCCCCTTGGGAACCTGAACATACTTCTCCGAGCAACCCTCTCCCACCCCCCGGTCGCAAGTTTTCCAGAGAGCAACCCGCCCCCCCCCCCCTTGGCAAATTCCTAGATCCGCCCCTGCACATACATTCACACGCCATCCGTGACGTCCTGGATTCCTGGCAAACCGGTGTTTATATTAGCAGTTTTACCTGCTGATCGGGCAGGACGTCGCGACCAATTAGTGTTACTTGTCTGGGAATGATTTATTATCTCTTCGCGGCTTCCGTAGAAAAAACGCGGGGTTTACTTATTGCGAAATCGAGAGAGCCCGTTCGGCGAAAGGCAGTCCCGTTAACGAACCTGCACCGTGTCAACAGACACACAAACCCACCAACCGATGAATGGTTTGACATTTTGAATGCTTTTTTTTTTATAGTTTAAGCGCGTTATCAGACAGAGTATAAACAGAAGGACATGGTATATTCTGGTTCACGAAAGTTCTGTCCCCAAGAGCAATATCGAATCTCCAAGATGAGGACGTTTTAAAGCTGGGTGCGAAAAAAAAACGCCTCAATGGTGATATCTGGAATATCGAGGAATTCGCAGACTGACTGCATAACGGATTGCGATAAAAAGGCTGAGGGTCTTCGCGTTGAACCAGGAATTGCACGGTTAGCGATCCCCCAAAATTGCCAACAGCTGATCGCGAATCTCCAAGATTCCTGAATGCCAATCGCGGAGAACGGAAAAGGTATCCCCACCCCCTCCGCCCCCCTCTAGAAATTCCTCTTGCTTACTTCTGGTAGTAGGACAGTTGTTTCCCCTCATTTCAGTAGCGTGGGTGGAGGTGTAGGATGTGTGGAGGGGGGGGGGGTGGAGTTATACATTATATGGTTATAATGTATGTGGATATAATTTTAAAAACAAATGTTGCATATGTATGAACGAAGCGCGTTCGAACCTCGCCCTGACCGGGCCCCTGGGGCTGAGTATAGGGCGTCTAATGTTATATTATGGGCCCTTGATGGTAGTGAGAGGGTGAATGCTGGTCAGTAATCAGAGTTGGTTGTATATTCAGGACGCTTACTACTTTTGGTCATATCGCGTCAATGGAAGAAGAAAAGGGAGAGTGGAGCCATGTCCAAGGGGGTAACCCCCTACTCTTTGCGAAGAAGGATATGGAATCTTTATCCTGCAACCCCACAGACATGACCACAGCGGGGCGCGAACCACCGATCCACGTGCCGTTAGGCTCTCAGGTGGCCAGAGCGCTCAAGGCGAGCGCTCTAGCCCACTGAGCTACCGGGCCGGCCCCTAATCAGGGAGTAAGCGAGTGAACAGCCTCCAGACGTCGACATTAGATCCGACTAAGGGAGGAGGGGTGGGGGTGGGGGGTATATGGAGGGGGGGGGAGGGGGTGCGGGCTAGGCAGGGGATGGGGGCGGGGTGTTACAGGAGAGGGAGTGGAGGGGTCTGGGGGTGATACAGGGGAGGGAGTGGGGCAGGGTGCTGGGCGGGGGATAGGGGGGTTGTACAGGAGGAGGGGTGTAGGGGGGGTCTCCGGATGCGATCAGTTCCGTCCCGTTTCAGCAGGCCTCTGTAAACAGCGGAGTCAGGTTCTGTTGGAGACATAACGGGCTGTGAATAGGACCGCCAGGCGTGTCGGAATGTGAAGAGCGGGACGAAGACGAGCGAGGTGAACCCCCCTCACAACCGTTTTGTTTATTTCCCCTTGCTTGACAGCCAGCCCCCGCACTCCCTGACCCGCCGCCAGGGTGCCGCCAACACTGCCCACCCCACACCCTCTCTCGTCTCCCGTCTCCCGTCCCTACCCACCCTACACCCTCGCCCGTCTCCCCACTGTCCACCACCCGGCGTTGTCGCTAGATGGAGCCGCCGTATGATCCTTTTACCTTTTACTCCCGGCAAAAGTGTGCTGCATGCAACGAGAGATTTACCCATTCCTCCATTCCCTCAAACGATCCCGACCTGGGTTCTTGTAGTGTAGGGAATGCTGGGGTGGGTTTGGGGGACCTGGGCGGCTGTACACCTCCAGCCACCCCCCCCCTCTCCGCGTCACCCCACACTTACTCCTAGACGTGTCCTGGCGAAGCGGGCTTTGTGGGGTGTGTCCCCATGCTCCCATACTCACACCCTGCTTTGGGGGATAGGGGTGTGTGTATGGGTGGCCGGACGGGGGTGGGGCCGGAGATGATAGGGGGGGGGGGCGGGGAGGGTCCTGTCGAGCTGGTGGGCTCATCAGACTTCCCCGGCCTGGTCTCAGTCTTTGTCTCTACCCTTGGCGCACTGGAGCTGCCCACCCATCCCACTCGACAACCACCCCCCACCCCCCACCCCCAAGGAGTCCCTGGTTACTTACTATAAGTGGGTCCTCTTTGGGACATAACAGACGCACCGAGCCGCTGAAAGTGGGTCTACTTGAGAGGGAGGAGGTAGGGGAATGAGACAAGAGAGGAGGAGGGGGAGAAGATAGAAGGGGGGAGAAGGAGGAAGAGGGGGAGGGGGGGGGGGGTAGCAAACGTGTCACCCGCACGCCTCACATATGCTCCTGATTTGTGAGCGGCAGTGACTTTAATTCGATTAAGCCCCGCCCGTGTCTAACTGTTTACCGGTGTGAATCTTTCATCTCGTTTTTCTCCCCGTGGCGTTACCATGTGACCTATGTTACCCAGACACCGGTAACTCGTCCCCCGTGCACAGACTCTCTGCTGCTTACCGCAAGCTAAGTGTTTACTCTCTTTTTTTAAAACTTTTTTTGGGATGGAGTGGATAGCTGTGCGTGCCTTCATACTTCAGTGACCCACATAGTGCACTGTATTGGTACGGCACTGGCCCATTAGAAAGGTATTGGAAGGAAATAGCTTCTTACTCCCATTCGCGTGATCTTTATTCGCGAGATTTTATCTGATGACACGTTGTTTATGATTTATTTATACAGCATTCGTCTGTATTCCTGTATTAGTTATTCGTGTGGCATTCGTGTAATTTTGTCGTGGCATTTGTGTAATTTTTTTGTCCTGGCATTCGTTTAATTTTGTCGTGGCATTCGTACGGTAGTGGTACCTCTTTGGCACGCCGACCCCCATGCACCGACCCCCGCCAACCCCCAAGCACCGACCCCCGCCGACTCCGTTCCGAGGTTTTCCCTCCGCGCCTTAATGCGCTTCCCGTGTTTTCGCGGCACTCAGATTTCGCTCAGACTTACCTCGGTACTTGGTGGCGTTGGGCGGCACCGCGCATGCGCTGGTGAGCGACGCGGCCTCCACGGGGATGACCTTGGACTGGAGTTCCCTCTGGAGGAGAGAGGGGGCGGGGGCCTGGTTGGCCAGCATGTGGTTGACCTCGGCCACGTCCAACATGAGGGCCGCCATCTTGTCGTCGCGACTGTGGTCCTGCTCTCGCTGCCGGGCCATCCACTGACGCACTTCCGCCACCTCGGCCTCCAGCGCTCGGTACTGGGCGTCGCGCAGCGCCACCGTGTGGTTGAGGCGCGAGATGAGCTGGTCCTGCAACATCATGGATGTCCTCATCTCGCGCGTCGTCACCATCTCCCCTAGCAACCGCGTCTCCAGCTGCTGCACGCTTGAGTAGAGGTCCCCCATGTTGGTCATGTACGTCCGCTGGTAGATACCCCCCGCCCCCGCCCCCGACCATGATGATGATGATGACCCCCCGGGCTGGGCGTTAGACTTCCCCGGGGACGGCCCCCCGTTCTGCCCCGCCTTGGCGTCCCCCGCTAGGCCGTCCCCCGGGCCGGGCTGCTTACCCCCCTGGGCGCCGTCGGCGGCCGTGGCGGAGGCCGCCTGCTGCTTCGCCTTCTTCCTCAGCCGGGCCTCGGCTTTCCGCTGCTTATGCAGCCTAAACGCCTCCCTCTTCGCCTCCTTTATCGCCCGCCGCTGCTCCACCGTCAGCGCGCTGGGCTTGGCGGTGACGGTCGGGGACTGGGACGGGGTCGGGGTGGCCTCCTCCGGCGCCGCCCCGCCGCTGCTGTCCCCCTGCACGTCACGTGACCCCGGTGTCTCGGCCGCCGCCCTCCGGAGCATCCGGCGACACATCCGGTGTTTTTCTGTCCGGTGTCGGGATGTTCTGTTGCCCTTCCGCTCCGGTGTTGGGTTCGACTCCACGGTGTTCTCCCCCATAATGCTGTGCATACATCGCCGATATTCAGCCGCCGTGTAATACTTCGGGGACCGACGACGGCCCGTTCGGGTCGTGTCACTGCTCCCGGCGGGGGTACTGAGCGGGTGGGGGCGTCCCCCGCTTAGGGGGTCTGCGGCCCCGAAAGTGTGGTCCCCCCGCTGGCTGCTGCCTGGGTATGGGACCCCGACCTCCGGGTAAACGTCACCCTGGATCTTGTCCCCGTGACCGTGACCGTGACCGTGACCGTCACCCAGGGACATCCCTATAGGCAGTAAAACGTCACCTTTGGTGTCGGTGCGATCCTCCCACTCTGTATCCATGGCAACTTGGGAGTCGTGGCCCCAGGGGCCGCCCCCTGACGGTGGTGGGTCCGCCGCCCCCGCGGCCGTGACCAGCAGGGAGAGCAGTACCCCCCGGGCGACCCAGCTACGAGTCCCGGTAACCATGGCGCCTGAGTCCCTCACCGGACGCGAAGCTATCACTGCAGATAACCAATTGAGTCCTAAGTCCGCGTGGTCGACCGAAGTCCGGGTCTGGCGGATCCGAGCTGAGCCGTCGTCCTGTTCGTCCCTGACGGTATGCCTTCTGGATCAGACTGGCGGAAGATGAAGAGGACAAGCAGGACTCACGCGAGGGCTGGCCGTGCCGTCTGACTGACTGAGACAGCCAGGCAGGCAGGCAGCCAAGGAGATAGCCAGGCAGAGTGAGGATTGCACTCCCCCCCCCCCCCCGCCTAGCCAACCATCCTGCGTGAGGCCCGTCTGTGGCCCGTCCGCCCTCCCCCAACCCCCCCTCGCCCCCCAGGCCTCTCTCTCAGGTCGCCGGTCACCCTGCTCTACTTTACGTGTTCGCGTGGGTGTCAGGAACCCCCTTCTACCCCCTCGCCCCTTCCCACCCCCTTCCCTCTCTCACCCCTACAACGCCCACCGTGTCGCAAATCTGTCTCTGCATACCCAGACACCGCCCCTCTCCCCCCGCGCGCCACCTAACCCCCCCCTCCCCTCACCCTCACCCCTCCCGTTCTCACCCCTCCTCACCCCTCACCCCATATGGGCTGTCCTGCAGCGATTAGCCTCAATTTATACGGTATGCTGGGCTAGACGGGTCGTGTAAAACTGATTGGGCATTGGCAATATTTCCTGGGACCAGTGGGTAGCGTGTTCGGCTATTGGGCTCTGCTAGCCAGGCCAGCCGGCCGGTGCATAGTTCCAATCCCACGTGTGCAAATGTTTACCCATGTTTGTCCAGGATAAAGATCTCCTGTCTTTCTTGGCAAAGGGCAGGGGGTTACACCCACCGGGAGACATAACCGCTCTCTACCATCCCTCTCGGTGGTTCGAGCCTTGCTATGGGGTCGCAGGAGGAAGACCCCATGTCCTCCATCGCAAAGAGTAGGGGGTTACCCCCGGGGACATGACCCCGCTCTGCCCATCCTTCTCCCATTGACGCGATATGACCAGAATGGGTTAAAGCGTCCTGAGTCTACAATCGTCTATCTTCCCGCATCGCGATGACTGATATAACAAAGCTTCCTACATGAACCGCGTTTGTGATCGCCCAGGAAGCCAGATTGCGATGATAACTCACGGAATAAATAGTCTGGATCGTTGTGTCTATATTCTGGTGTCTATGCAGAAATGTTTATCGATGAGACCGGGACTGTGGTGTGCAGGGAGAGAAAGAGGGGCGGAGGGGGGGGGGGGGGGGGGGGCTGGTGTTGGATACCAGGAAGCGAAATAAGGATCAACTGTGAGAATGATAAATTGGGATGAGGGGGCGGTTTAGTTGGGGAGTGAGACATTGACACAGTGATTGTTGTCTGGCGCGCATTAATAGCGGCCGCTCCATCGCTGTCTGGCCTCTCATCACCGCGTTAAGTGACAAAAAACCCGGCGACACCGTTTGACAGCCGACTGTGCCAATCCACACCTGCTT
>OZ025257.1:37413156-37493167 GCA_964019135.1 Arenicola marina | reverse complement strand
CCCAGCTATACCCCTGTCTCAGTCCCAGCTATACCCCTGTCTCAGGCCCAGCTATACCCCTGTCTCACTCAGGTCCTGCGTGGACCTCCTTGGTGTAGTGACCGCAGATCAATCAGGTGTTGGGTTCGAATCCGGGTCCGGGCAGCTATTCTGGGGCATATGTTTACTCCATTCATCCTTGATCGTCCCGGGAAATTCCGTGGTCCAGTTTAGCCCGTGTGTGCACAAATGCGGCATAAAACACCCATTCCTTTCCTGACCCTCCGCATCACCCTCTATCGTTCCTCGGTCTGACCTCCTCAAGGCTGAACGGCAAGAAGTGGATCTTCTCAATTAAGAAAGTGCTAAAATTATATTAAAGAGGAGATTTAAATCATGAACATCACAACGAGCTGGTGAGGCTAAGACACAAATGCACTTTTCGTACGTAACTTACGAGGGGTTTATGAATATGGCCCCCGCTGTGGCCATGCCTGTGTGGCTTTATCCCATGTCTTTTTTCGCAAAGAGTAGGGGGTTACCCCCGGGGACATGGCTCCACTCTCCCTTCCTTCTCCCATTGACGCGATATGACAAAAAAATGGTTAAAGCGTCTTGAATATACAACCAACCAATCTCTCCCCCCATCCCGGTTGATTCAGACATCACCCTCAATCTCTACTCCCATCCCGGTTGATCCAGACATCACCCTCAATCTCTCCCCCCATCCCGGTTGATCCAGACATCATCCTCAATCTCTACTCCCATCCCGGTTGATCCAGACATCACCTCAATCTCTCCCCCCATCCCGGTTGATCCAGACATCACCCTCAATCTCTACCCTCATCCCGGTTGATCCAGACATCACTCTCAATCTCTCCCCCCATCCCGGTTGATCCAGACATCATCCTCAATCTCTACTCCCATCCCGGTTGATCCAGACATCACCCTCAATCTCTACCCCCATCCCGGTTGATCCAGACATCACCTCAATCTCTCCCCCCATCCCGGTTGATCCAGACATCACCCTCAATCTCTCCCCCCATCCCGGTTGATCCAGACATCACCCTCAATCTCTCCCCCCATCCCGGTTGATCCAGACATCACCCTCACTCTCTCCCCCCATCCCGGTTGATTCAGACATTACCTCCATCTCTCCCCCCATCCCGGTTGATCCAGACATCACCCTCAATCTCTCCCCCCATCCCGGTTGATCCAGACATCACCCTCAATCTCTACTCCCATCCCGGTTGATCCAGACATCACCCTCAATCTCTCCCCCCATCCCGGTTGATCCAGACATCACCCTCAATCTCTCCCCCCATCCCGGTTGATCCAGACATCACCCTCAATCTCTCCCCCCATCCCGGTTGATCCAGACATCACCCTCAATCTCTCCCCCCATCCCGGTTGATTCAGACATCACCTCCATCTCTCCCCCCATCCCGGTTGATCCAGACATCACCCTCAATCTCTCCCCCCATCCCGGTTGATCCAGACATCACCCTCAATCTCTACTCCCATCCCGGTTGATCCAGACATCACCCTCAATCTCTCCCCCCATCCCGGTTGATCCAGACATCACCCTCAATCTCTCCCCCCATCCCGGTTGATCCAGACATCACCCTCAATCTCTCCCCCCATCCCGGTTGATCCAGACATCACCCTCAATCTCTCCCCCCATCCCGGTTGATCCAGACATCACCCTCAATCTCTCCCCCCATCCCGGTTGATCCAGACATCACCCTCAATCTCTCCCCCCATCCCGGTTGATTCAGACATCACCTCCATCTCTCCCCCCATCCCGGTTGATCCAGACATCACCCTCAATCTCTCCCCCCATCCCGGTTGATCCAGACATCACCCTCAATCTCTACTCCCATCCCGGTTGATCCAGACATCACCCTCAATCTCTCCCCCCATCCCGGTTGATCCAGACATCACCCTCAATCTCTCCCCCCATCCCGGTTGATCCAGACATCACCCTCAATCTCTCCTCCCATCCCGGTTGATCCAGACATCACCCTCAATCTCTACTCCCATCCCGGTTGATCCAGACATCACCTCAATCTCTCCCCCCATCCCGGTTGATCCAGACATCACCCTCAATCTCTCCCCCCATCCCGGTTGATCCAGACATCACCCTCAATCTCTCCCCCCATCCCGGTTGATCCAGACATCACCCTCAATCTCTACTCCCATCCCGGTTGATCCAGACATCACCCTCAATCTCTACCCCCATCCCGGTTGATCCAGACATCACCTCAATCTCTCCCCCCATCCCGGTTGATCCAGACATCACCCTCAATCTCTACCCTCATCCCGGTTGATCCAGACATCACTCTCAATCTCTCCCCCCATCCCGGTTGATTCAGACATCACCCTCAATCTCTACTCCCATCCCGGTTGATCCAGACATCACCCTCAATCTCTACTCCCATCCCGGTTGATCCAGACATCATCCTCAATCTCTCCCCCCATCCCGGTCGATTCAGACATCACCCTCAATCTCTCCCCCCATCCCGGTTGATCCAGACATCACCCTCAATCTCTACTCCTATCCCGGTTGATCCAGACATCACCCTCAATCTCTACTCCCATCCCGGTTGATCCAGACATCATCCTCAATCTCTCCCCCCATCCCGGTTGATCCAGACATCACCCTCAATCTCTCCCCCCATCCCGGTTGATTCAGACATCACCTCAATCTCTCCCCCCATCCCGGTTGATTCAGACATCACCCTCAATCTCTACTCTCATCCCGGTTGATCCAGACATCACCCTCAATCTCTACTCCCATCCCGGTTGATCCAGACATCACCCTCAATCTCTCCCCCCATCCCGGTTGATTCAGACATCACCCTCAATCTCTACCCCCATCCCGGTTGATCCAGACATCACCCTCAATCTCTACTCCCATCCCGGTCGATCCAGACATCACCCTCAATCTCTACCCCCATCCCGGTTGATCCAGACATCACCCTCAATCTCTCCCCTCATCCCGGTTGATCCAGACATCACCCTCAATCTCTACTCCCATCTCGGTTGATTCAGACATCATCCTCAATCTCTACTCCCATCCCGATTGATCCAGACATCACCCTTAATCTCTACCCCCATCCCGGTTGATCCAGACATCACCCTCAATCTCTACTCCCATCCCGGTTGATCCAGACATCACCCTCAATCTCTCCCCCCGTCCCGGTTGATTCAGACATCATCCTCAATCTCTACTCCCATCCCGGTTGATCCAGACATCACCCTCAATCTCTCCCCCCGTCCCGGTTGATTCAGACATCATCCTCAATCTCTACTCCCATCCCGGTTGATCCAGACATCACCCTCAATCTCTCCCCCCATCCCGGTTGATCCAGACATCACCCTCAATCTCTCCCCACATCCCGGTTGATCCAGACATCACCCTCAATCTCTACTCCCATCCCGGTTGATCCAGACATCACCCTCAATCTCTACTCCCATCCCGGTTGATCCAGACATCACCTTCAATCTCTCCCCCCGTCCCGGTTGATTCAGACATCATCCTCAATCTCTACTCCCATCCCGGTTGATCCAGACATCACCCTCAATCTCTCCCCCCGTCCCGCTTGATTCAGACATCATCCTCAATCTCTACTCCCATCCCGGTTGATCCAGACATCACCCTCAATCTCTACCCCCATCCCGGTTGATCCAGACATCACCCTCAATCTCTACTCCCATCCCGGTTGATCCAGACATCACCCTCAATCTCTACTCCCATCCCGGTTGATCCAGACATCACCCTCAATCTCTACTCCCATCCCGGTTGATCCAGACATCACCCTCAATCTCTACTCCCATCCCGGTTGATCCAGACATCACCCTCCATCTCTTCCCCCATCCCGGTTGATCCAGACATCACCCTCAATCTCTACCCCCATCCCGGTTGATCCAGACATCACCCTCAATCTCTACTCCCATCCCGGTTGATCCAGACATCACCCTCAATCTCTACCCCCATCCCGGTTGATCCAGACATCACCCTCAATCTCTTCCCCCATCCCGGTTGATCCAGACATCACCCTCAATCTCTACCCCCATCCCGGTTGATCCAGACATCACCCTCAATCTCTACTCCCATCCCGGTTGATCCAGACATCACCCTCAATCTCTCCCCCCATCCCGGTTGATCTAGACATCACCCTCATACTCTACTCCCATCCCGGTTGATTCAGACATCATCCTCAATCTCTACTCCCATCCCGGTTGATCCAGACATCACCCTCAATCTCTACCCCCATCCCGGTTGATCCAGACATCACCCTCAATCTCTACTCCCATCCCGGTTGATCCAGACATCACCCTCAATCTCTCCCCCCGTCCCGGTTGATTCAGACATCATCCTCAATCTCTACTCCCATCCCGGTTGATCCAGACATCACCCTCAATCTCTACCCCCATCCCGGTTGATCCAGACATCACTCTCAATCTCGACTCCCATCCCGGTTGATCCAGACATCACCCTCAATCTCTCCCCCCGTCCCGGTTGATTCAGACATCATCCTCAATCTCTACTCCCATCCCGGTTGATCCAGACATCACCCTCAATCTCTCCCCCCGTCCCGGTTGATTCAGACATCATCCTCAATCTCTACTCCCATCCCAGTTGATCCAGACATCACCCTCAATCTCTCCCCCCATCCCGGTTGATCCAGACATCACCCTCAATCTCTCCCCACATCCCGGTTGATCCAGACATTACCCTCAATCTCTACTCCCATCCCGGTTGATCCAGACATCACCCTCAATCTCTACTCCCATCCCGGTTGATCCAGACATCACCCTCAATCTCTCCCCCGTCCCTGTTGATTCAGACATCATCCTCAATCTCTACTCCCATCCCGGTTGATCCAGACATCACCCTCAATCTCTACCCTCATCCCGGTTGATCCAGACATCACTCTCAATCTCTCCCCCCATCCCGGTTGATCCAGACATCACCCTCAATCTCTACCCTCATCCCGGTTAATCCAGACATCACCCTCAATCTCTCCCCCCATCCCGGTTGATCCAGACATCACCTCAATCTCTCCCCCCATCCCGGTTGATCCAGACATCACCCTCAATCTCTACCCCCATCCCGGTTGATCCAGACATCACCCTCAATCTCTACCCTCATCCCGGTTAATCCAGACATCACCCTCAATCTCTCCCCCCATCCCGGTTGATCCAGACATCACCTCAATCTCTCCCCCCGTCCCGGTTGATCCAGACATCACCCTCAATCTCTCCCCCCGTCCCGGTTGATCCAGACATCACTCTCAATCTCTCCCCCCATCCCGGTTGATCCAGACATCACCCTCAATCTCTACTCCCATCCCGGTTGATCCAGACATCACCCTCAATCTCTACCCCCATCCCGGTTGATCCAGACATCACCCTCAATCTCTACTCCCATCCCGGTTGATCCAGACATCACCCTCAATCTCTACCCCCATCCCGGTTGATCCAGACATCACCCTCAATCTCTTCCCCCATCCCGGTTGATCCAGACATCACCCTCAATCTCTACCCCCATCCCGGTTGATCCAGACATCACCCTCAATCTCTACTCCCATCCCGGTTGATCCAGACATCACCCTCAATCTCTCCCCCCATCCCGGTTGATCCAGACATCACCCTCAATCTCTACCCCCATCCCGGTTGATCCAGGCATCACCCTCAATCTCTACCCCCATCCCGGTTGATCCAGACATCACCCTCAATCTCTACCCCCATCCCGGTTGATCCAGACATCACCCTCAATCTCTTCCCCCATCCCGGTTGATCCAGACATCACCCTCAATCTCTACCCCCATCCCGGTTGATCCAGACATCACCCTCAATCTCTCCCCTCATCCCGGTTGATCCAGACATCACCCTCAATCTCTACTCCCATCCCGGTTGATCCAGACATCACCCTCAATCTCTCCCCCCATCCCGGTTGATTCAGACATCATCCTCAATCTCTACTCCCATCCCGGTTGATCCAGACATCACCCTCAATCTCTCCCCCCGTCCCGGTTGATTCAGACATCATCCTCAATCTCTACTCCCATCCCGGTTGATCCAGACATCACCCTCAATCTCTCCCCCCATCCCGGTTGATCCAGACATCACCCTCAATCTCTCCCCACATCCCGGTTGATCCAGACATTACCCTCAATCTCTACTCCCATCCCGGTTGATCCAGACATCACCCTCAATCTCTACTCCCATCCCGGTTGATCCAGACATCACCCTCAATCTCTCCCCCGTCCCGGTTGATTCAGACATCATCCTCAATCTCTACTCCCATCCCGGTTGATCCAGACATCACCCTCAATCTCTACCCTCATCCCGGTTGATCCAGACATCACTCTCAATCTCTCCCCCCATCCCGGTTGATCCAGACATCACCCTCAATCTCTACCCTCATCCCGGTTAATCCAGACATCACCCTCAATCTCTCCCCCCATCCCGGTTGATCCAGACATCACCTCAATCTCTCCCCCCATCCCGGTTGATCCAGACATCACCCTCAATCTCTACCCCCATCCCGGTTGATCCAGACATCACCCTCAATCTCTACCCTCATCCCGGTTAATCCAGACATCACCCTCAATCTCTCCCCCCATCCCGGTTGATCCAGACATCACCTCAATCTCTCCCCCCGTCCCGGTTGATCCAGACATCACCCTCAATCTCTCCCCCCGTCCCGGTTGATCCAGACATCACTCTCAATCTCTCCCCCCATCCCGGTTGATCCAGACATCACCCTCAATCTCTACTCCCATCCCGGTTGATCCAGACATCACCCTCAATCTCTACCCCCATCCCGGTTGATCCAGACATCACCCTCAATCTCTACTCCCATCCCGGTTGATCCAGACATCACCCTCAATCTCTACCCCCATCCCGGTTGATCCAGACATCACCCTCAATCTCTTCCCCCATCCCGGTTGATCCAGACATCACCCTCAATCTCTACCCCCATCCCGGTTGATCCAGACATCACCCTCAATCTCTACTCCCATCCCGGTTGATCCAGACATCACCCTCAATCTCTCCCCCCATCCCGGTTGATCCAGACATCACCCTCAATCTCTACCCCCATCCCGGTTGATCCAGACATCACCCTCAATCTCTACCCCCATCCCGGTTGATCCAGACATCACCCTCAATCTCTACCCCCATCCCGGTTGATCCAGACATCACCCTCAATCTCTTCCCCCATCCCGGTTGATCCAGACATCACCCTCAATCTCTACCCCCATCCCGGTTGATCCAGACATCACCCTCAATCTCTCCCCTCATCCCGGTTGATCCAGACATCACCCTCAATCTCTACTCCCATCCCGGTTGATCCAGACATCACCCTCAATCTCTCCCCCCATCCCGGTTGATCCAGACATCACCCTCAATCTCTCCCTCCATCCCGGTTGATCTAGACATCACCATCAATCTCTTCCCCCATCCCGGTTGATCCAGACATCACCCTCAATCTCTACCCCCATCCCGGTTGATCCAGACATCACCCTCAATCTCTCCCCTCATCCCGGTTGATCCAGACATCACCCTCAATCTCTACTCCCATCCCGGTTGATTCAGACATCACCCTCAATCTCTACCCCCATCCCGGTTGATCCAGACATCACCCTCAATCTCTACCCCCATCCCGGTTGATCCAGACATCACCCTCAATCTCTACCCCCATCCCGGTTGATCCAGACATCACCCTCAATCTCTACCCCCATCCCGGTTGATCCAGACATCACCCTCAATCTCTACCCCCATCCCGGTTGATCCAGACATCACCCTCAATCTCTACCCCCATCCCGGTTGATCCAAACATCACCCTCAATCTCTACCCCCATCCCGGTTGATCCAGACATCACCCTCAATCTCTACCCCCATCCCGGTTGATCCAGACATCACCCTCAATCTCTACCCCCATCCCGGTTGATCCAGACATCACCCTCAATCTCTACCCCCATCCCGGTTGATCCAGACATCACCCTCAATCTCTACCCCCATCCCGGTTGATCCAGACATCACTCTCAATCTCTACCCCCATCCCGGTTGATCCAGACATCACCCTCAATCTCTACCCCCATCCCGGTTGATCCAGACATCACCCTCAATCTCTACCCCCATCCCGGTTGATCCAGACATCACCCTCAATCTCTACCCCCATCCCGGTTGATCCAGACATCACCCTCAATCTCTACCCCCATCCCGGTTGATCCAGACATCACCCTCAATCTCTACCCCCATCCCGGTTGATCCAGACATCACCCTCAATCTCTACCCCCATCCTGGTTGATCCAGACATCACCCTCAATCTCTACCCCCATCCCGGTTGATCCAGACATCACCCTCAATCTCTACCCCCATCCCGGTTGATCCAGACATCACCCTCAATCTCTACCCCCATCCCGGTTGATCCAGACATCACCCTCAATCTCTACCCCCATCCCGGTTGATCCAGACATCACTCTCAATCTCTCCCCCCATCCCGGTTGATCCAGACATCACCCTCAATCTCTACCCTCATCCCGGTTAATCCAGACATCACCCTCAATCTCTCCCCCCATCCCGGTTGATCCAGACATCACCTCAATCTCTCCCCCCATCCCGGTTGATCCAGACATCACCCTCAATCTCTACCCCCATCCCGGTTGATCCAGACATCACCCTCAATCTCTACCCTCATCCCGGTTAATCCAGACATCACCCTCAATCTCTCCCCCCATCCCGGTTGATCCAGACATCACCTCAATCTCTCCCCCCGTCCCGGTTGATCCAGACATCACCCTCAATCTCTACCCTCATCCCGGTTGATCCAGACATCACTCTCAATCTCTCCCCCCATCCCGGTTGATCCAGACACTTCCAGTTCATCTGGATGGGTGATCCGGAGACCGCCCACGGCATCATGATGGCCCGTCCGGACCCACCCTTCCTGCTCGTTCTGGAGCCGGACACCCAGTACTACTACCTCCCGCCATCAGGATTCGACCTGGACGAGCTCTCTCTGGACGACCTTCACCTCTTCCTGGATGACATCGTGCAAGGAAAATCTCCGGTTGGTCGCGTTTAAGTGGCGCTGGGACAATTATAGCAAACTTGATCATACGTCACAAGGGATGTGCATGTAATATAATTTTTAATTGATTTCATATTTAACTTTTAAAATTTTTATCTTATTTAATTTTTATCTTATTTAATTTTTATCTTATTTATTTTTATCTTATTTAATGTGTATTTAATGTATTTTATATTTTATTTAAAAAAATTATTTTAAATTAAATTGTATAATAGTTTAAATTGTAAGTTAATTAAATTAAATATAATATAATTTAATATGTAATCGAAATTAAATTTAATATAATTTAAGATGGAATCTAACTTAAAGGTGTTATTATATAATGCTTGATTGAGGAAGGGTTTCTTGAGTTCAGAGGCAGGCGCGTTCAAAAGAGACCTGTTACTATTAAGCCCGACTACCTCAGTCGGTAGAGTATGGGGCCGTTCACAGAAAGTTTATGCGTATTATCCTCGGGCATTTTTGTTTCCATGTGGTCCTCCCCACGATCGCCAGTTTTGGAAGAAAAAAATGTGATTCACTAATCTGTGGACGAGTAAATCATTGAGACGCCGGTTCGCTTGTTTACGAGTTGTTCTAATGACATCTGTAATCACATATATTAGGTAGTAGCAGTATATAGTAGATAGTTCGGTGATACCCACAGTATCACCGAACGGTAGAAGAATGGTTCAAGTTCTCCCTCTTGTTTCATGATTATTGTTAAATAGCCACGCATGAAACGACATGTGTTTCATATCAACAGGACATGGAAACATATTTTGTGTTCTTACCTTCATATTCCGTGGCGGGCCTCCCTGGTGTAGTGGTTAGCGCACTAGACCGCAGATCAATAGGTCCTGGGTTCGAATCCGGGCTCGGGCACCTAATCTGGGGCATGTTTCATTCCTTCATCCTTCATCGTCTCGGGAGGTTCCTTGGCCCAATTTAGCCTGTATGTGCACAAAAGTGGCCTAAAACACCAACATTCCATTCCATTCATATTCCGTTGTTGAAACAGTATGGAAAGCAACCATTATGTAGTCATGGCGCCGGTTTGACGAACGCAGTACCCGGCTGCGGGGTTTAGTCGGCTAAAATCCCCCATCATTTACGTGGTAGCCGATTAAGCCCCATAATCGGCTAAACGGAGTTCGTGAAATCCGCCACTGGTTCCGCATTTTACATTATATATATTATATTATATGTATTATATTATGTATTATGTGTATTACATTATGTGTATTATCTTATATGTATGTGTATTGTATTATATATATTGTCTTATATGTATATGCATTAAATGTGTGTTTATATTACATTTATAGATGATGTACTGAACTAATTCACCCCCCCCCCTCCCTTCCCTCTCACCTAGGCTTTCGGCGGTATGGCACTAGGACAGAGAATCAAGAGAGTATTCTACGATATCTTTATTACGGTCTACGTAAGTACCAATTATACATGTTCTCTGCAGCTATTAGTGTATATATGTGGAGGTAATTAAGGCACCTTTAGCTATAAGGTATCGTTAGACATTTCTGGATCTGTTTTTTTTATTTGTTATGTTAGCACAATTAATCTGTCTGTCCTGACCTCTCCCATCTGTTACTGTGTGGGAAAGGTAGTTGATAGTTATAGCTTATTATTTTTATCTTAATAGTTACTACACTTGTGTAATAGTTATATTTGATAAATTATATGGTTATTATCTTTATAATTATTAATAGACATATCAGCACACTTGTTTGGTTCTTGGTGTGTTTTTGTTGGTATTGAGTGTTGATCCTTGAGATAGATATTTTTATTTATGCACAATTACCCTTTTGTTTTACTTTCCGACCCCTGCTATTGTTATAACAGGATGAGCTTATGGTAAGAATGTTGTCCCCAGTGACGAGTGCTAAGTGTAGTGGTCCACGTGGCGTGTCTACTCGTATCCCACAGGCTCGTGACAGCTGCCACTCTCCACTTGAGGGGGCGCCCCGATCGAGTGCCTCTATAACGCCGGGGCCGGTGCGGATGTCCGCCTGCCCCGGCGCACTGCAAGTTTTGTTCTATCTACCCGTCCATGCTTGGCCCGTTATTACCCAGTTTTACCCCCCCCCCCCCGCTCAATCTCTCGTGTTTTGCCTCCTTCACTTCAGTGGTCTGGTGAAACAACTTCTGTTGTAATTTGTGTCTCTCCGTAAATAAGTGAGCTGGTCCTTAACTGTCGCACTAAACACCCCTCCAGGCATCACTTGATGTCCCCAGGCGGGGACCGCTGGGGGCGGGGGGGGGGCTCGGGAGGGGGGGGGGTGATATTACTTTCGTGTGTCCGTGGTTATCTCGTGGTAGGCGGTGTGATTGCCACTTCATAGTTAGCTCTCGGGGGTCTATGAGAGTGTAGCACCCGCCCCCCCACTATGAAAACATTCTGCCTTAGTGGCTCAGTATAGTTATCGTCCGCGCAATTACGCCACGTAATTTGGAAGCCGTAATGCATCTCTTACTCAGGCAACCCCCTCGATATCACAGCTCGGTGATCGTGTAATGTCCCGTAAGCCAGTGACAGCGCATGCGCTGCGAGTGAGTAAGAAAACTGCTGACCCGAGTTTGCCTGTCTGTCCATGGGATGGAGATGGACTGGGGGTCAGGGAGGGTGAAAGCTGCTGTAACTCCACCTTATCATCGTTTTCGTTTTGTCCTCTGTCGTCTTTTGCTGATATACTAGCGCTGAAACGTCTCATGTGAGCGCTCAACATGACAACCAGGCGGGTGTATTATCAGGTTATGTATTGGCAGGGATGGGGAGGGGGGCGCTCCATGGCTTAGTCTTTAAGCGGGCTGAGCTGCAAACCTATTGGTCGTTGGGTTCGCGCCCCTGCACCTTACTGGCAGGTTTCATCCGAATGTAGAACGTTTCGGCCAGTGGCCGTTTCGGCCAGCGGACGTGTTTTGGCTTTTTTTTAGTTTGTAGTAATTACCAAATATAAATGTAAGACATCCATAATATTCGAAGTTAATACTAAGATTCACACCATAATATTCGAAGTTAATACTAAGATTCACACCATAATATTCGAAGTTAATACTAAGACTCCACCATAATATTCGAAGTTAATATTATACGTGGCCGAAGCGTCCGCCCTCGCAAAACTATGTGGCCGAAACAATCTGGGCCGAATCATCCTAGACCGAAACGTCCGCTGGCCGAAACGTCCGCTGGCCGAACGTCCGCTGGCCGAAACGTCCGCTGGCCGAAACGTCCGCTGGTCGAAACGTCCGCTGGCCGAAACGTCCGCTGGCCGAAACGTCCGCTGGCCGAAGCGTCCGCCCTCGCAAAACTATGTGGCCGAAGCAATCTACGCCGAATCGTCCTAGACCGAAACGTCCGCTGGCCGAAACGTGCGCTGGCCGAACGTCCGCTGGCCGAACGTCCGCTGGCCGAAACGTCCGCTGGCCGAAACGTCCGCTGGCCGAAACGTCCGCTGGCCGAAACGTCCGCTGGCCGAAACGTCCGCTTGCCGAAAACAAACCCTATTTCATGGTCTCATGAGGTTTCGTGGTCCGGTTTAGCACACTTTATGTACACAACAGTGGCATGGAACATTTTATTCACACATATCTGGGCCTTATACTGTGTGACGTCGTGTGCCTACACTGTACGTAATCTGTACTGTACACTGTGTGACGTCGTGTGCCTACACTGTACGTAATCTGTACTGTACACTGTGTGACGTCTTGTGCCTACACTGTACGTAATCTGTACTGTACACTGTGTGACGTCGTGTGCCTACACTGTACGTAATCTGTACTGTACACTGTGTGACGTCGTGTGCCTACACTGTACGTAATCTGTACTGTACACTGTGTGACGTCGTGGGCCTACACTGTACGTATTCTGTACTGTACACTGTGTGACGTCGTGTGCCTACACTGTACGTAATCTGTACTGTACACTGTGTGACGTCGTGTGCCTACACTGTACGTAATCTGTACTGTACACTGTGTGACGTCGCGTGCCTACACTGTACGTCATCTTTACTGTACACTGTGTGACGTCGTGGGCCTACACTGTTCGTAATCTGTACTGTACACTGTGTGACGTCGTGTGCCTACACTACGTAATCTGTACTGTACACTCTGTGACGTCGTGGGCCTACACTGTTCGTAATCTGTATTGTACACTGTGTGACGTCGTGTGCCTACACTGTTCGTAATCTGTACTGTACACTGTGACGTCGTGTGCCTACACTGTACGTAATCTGTACTGTACACTCTGTGACGTCGTGAGCCTACACTGTTCGTAATCTGTACTGTACACTGTGTGACGTCGTGTGTCTACACTACGTAATCTGTACTGTACACTGTGTGACGTCGTGTGCCTACACTGTACGTAATCTGTACTGTACACTGTGTGACGTCGTGTGCCTACACTGTACATAATCTGTACTGTACACTGTGTGACGTCGTGTGGCTACACTGTACGTAATCTGTACTGTACACTGTGTGACGTGTGCCTACACTGTTCGTAATCTGTCCTGTACACTGTGTGACGTCGTGTGCTTTCACTGTACGTAATCTGTACTGTAGATTAGCATTTTGGTGCGAATGGTAAGTTTTGAATTACGCCAAGCAATTCTAAGTAGCTTGCTGTATGGCAGTGAAACGTGGACTACCTATTGTAGCCAAGAAAGTAAATTGAATAACTTCCATTTTCGTTGCCTGCGAAACATTTTAGGCATATCTTGGCAAGACAAGGTCACGAATGCTGAAGTGTTAGCCCGGGCCAACCTACCAAGCATTCTTGCTCTTGTGAAGCAAAGTCATCTATGTTGGCTTGGGAACGTTCATCGTATGCAAGATGAACGCATTCCCAAGGATGTGCTATACAGTGAACTCGCCGACGGCAAAAGGCCAACTGGACGGCCAAAGCTTAGGTTTAAGGATGTTTGGAAGCGGGACATGAAGGCTTTCGGCATTGATCCAGATTCTTGGGAGGACTTGGCATCCCAAAAGAGGGGATGGGCACGTGTCGTGCGTGACGGAATGGCCCACCACGACTCGCTATGGTTTGTGAAACTGGGCTTGAAACGCCAATCTAGGCGTCCACCAGCGAGCACAAACCAAGATCTATCGACAGGTCACCGTTGCGATGACTGCAGAAAGCTCTGTCGGTCACAGATAGGCTTACTCAGTCATAAGCGAATCGTATAACCTAAACCAAACAAAGCTGCAATTCCATCGTCTTTCGCAGACGGACGGATGCCAACCACTAATCTGTCACTAATCTGTACTGTACACTGTGTGATGTTGTCTGATTTGAGTACTTGATGAAACGGATGGGCTCCAAATAACCATTATTTACCTGTTTCGCGCGAAGTGGGGCGCCCCTATGGATGAGTCTGTAGAGCGTGCGCACCGATAAGTCCCCCCCCCCCCCCCACACCCCTGGCTGACCGTCGCGTAGCTGTAGGAAGATAGACTTCCATATTACAAGGGCCATAGAGAGTTTCCCCTGGGCACGCCCATAGTAATCAATTGCTTGCGTGAGAAAATGTCCCTTTCAACCGGGATTCAATGATTACCTGCGGTGGAGTCTTTTAGGTCGAGACAAGTTTTTATAAATTAATGAGTTAAATTTATGATTGTTTGGTTGTATAGTCAGGACGTTTTAAGCAATTCTGGTCATATCGCATCAATGAGAGAAGGAAGGGAAAAGCGGAGCCATGTCCTCCGGGGTAACCCCCTACTCTTTGCGAAAAAGGACACGGGATCTTTATCCATCGATCCACGTGCCGTTAAGCTCTCAGGCCGCCAGAGCGCTCCAGGCAAGAGATCTAACCCACTGCTATCGGGGCGGCCCTTAATTCTGTGAAAATTCGAGCCTTTCAACAGAGCGACAATCGCCTACGGTCTTTCATTTTGAGAATCTACTTGATAAAAATCAGTCCATTGTATGAAAAGGCCGTGCGTTGCCTTCCAGTCAAGAGTCAAGGGTCTGATAGCATCAGTATAGATCAGTACAGTTATAGCTCAAGTCGGCTGGTTCACTATTAATGGCTGCATCCTGACGTGCCTAGATACTGATTTTTCAAAGTGAATGCCGTAATATATCGTTTTTAAACCCTGATTTTATTCACTCTGTGGGCGAAGGCCCGTTTATCCGCTTGCAAATTGCCATGTAATGATACCAAACGTAAGCTGGTGATTCAGGCGTGAAAGAAATCCGCCCCCCCCCCCACCTCCCCTCTGCCTCCTCTCCATTTCCTAGTCTGGCTGTTTTAAATAGTGCCGTGTTATGTAACTCGGCAGCCGCTGTCAGTACCTGGGCTCCTCAGGCCGGAGCTACAAGCGGGAGGTATGCGAGAACAAAATACGAGCGAAAAAACGAGAGAAGCCGGCCGACGCGAGCTGAAATTGTCTGTCACAAAAACGGACGCGGCAGAAAAACGGGTTGGAGTGGCGATGGGGGGGGGGGGTGGCTGTCTGGGGTGTCTGTTGGGGGGTGGGGTGTGGGCAGGGTAGTCTGAGAGGTGTGGGGCTGAGGTGGGTGTGGGTGTGGGGTGGAGTGTGTGGACAGGGTAGTCTGAGAGGGGGGTGGGGCTGGGGTGGGGGTGTGGGCAGGGTAGTCTGAGAGGGGGGTGGGGCTGGGGTGGGGGTGTGTGCCGGGTAGTCTGAGCGGGGTGTGGGGCTGGGGTGGGGGTGTGTGCAGGGTAGTCTGAGAGGGGTGTGGGGCTGGGACGGGGTGTGGGGGGGAGTGGGCAAGGTAGTCTGAGGGGTGTGGGATGGGGGGCAGTGGGCAGGGTAGTCTGAGATGGGTTGTCTGGCCGAAGTCGGAGATGGATGGGGAGGGGGGGGGGGCGGCGAGTGGGTGGAGTGTGCCAGTGGGATTGAAGAGTAGGGACGTCTTTAGAGGTGTGAGAGGGCAGGGAGATTAGGAAAAGTCGGGAAAGTCTAAAGACTTCCCTCAAAGATAAGCTTTGCAAACGGGGGAGGAGGGGGGGGCGTCCAGGCCTACCGTCTGGCAGACAACCGGAAGTAGGAGAAGAAGGAATAGGGGGGGGGGGGCTTGACGGGGCAAGTGACATCATGTAGAAACATCTTTGAAACTTTAGAAGTGTTGAAAGAATTTCCCGATTGCCCGTTCAATTTAAAGTTACTTATACAGATAATTTCCGCCAATGTTTATAAATGTATTCTATATAGTATGTATAGCAGATAAACAATAAACTTTATGTAAAATATTACATAAGTAGGCATCAGACGTTGAAGTTTAGTGGCAAAAATATATTACTATTTACCTGAGCAGGTCACACACATTGAGAAATTTATAGGGCTTAGAAAGTTATTAAAAAGGTCACTTAATAATAAAATATATAAATGTAATATATCGATTTGCATAAAAATTTATCAAATGGAATTTAGTGTAATGTACACATGTTTTAGATATCAAAGCATGCCATTCTACTGGATTTCCTGTTTCTCTGACCAGCGGGGTCATCGTTCATGTATAATTGCATGTGCCGCCCGCCGTCTAATTTGTACGTTAGGACATATTTTGTCTGTTGTGAACGTTATGACCGTAATGCCGTTGTATCGCCATAGGGTGAACCATTTGTTTCGTGGTAGCTCACGTATTACTCACGCCATGATCCATTTCGTAAGGACTAACATGGAAAATGGACCTCGACTACGGCTTTGATCGGGTCATCGAAGAGACGCTGCGCTTGGCTATGATGTTGGCGTCTCGCGCATAGGTCTCGCGAGATCATCTAGCAAACAGCCCAAATATGTAACTGAATTGTCGTAAAAGATATGACATCAGCATTATGGCTTCTCCTCACAGATAGGGGGAGTCGGGGGTTCATCCCGTGGTCTCGTAGCTAGCGCTATCGGCTATTGCCGAGTGCGCATAGACCAATCCAGGCTGTCAAAGAATTATTAAAGCCGTTGTTGCTTTTATCCAATCAGGTGGCGAAAGAAGGTATTCCACGTGCGTTTGGTCCGACAAGCGAGTCCGACAAACAAAGCAGCAAGTCACTTTGTCAGTTTCAGAGAAGGACTCAAGTGGGCGGGGCTTAGTGTCGGAGAGTGGGCGGGGCTTAGTGTCGGGGTGTGGATCAGCCCAAACGCTCGTTGTGTGGTGGTTGTATTTTTTGCACAATAAAGATCACTACTTTTCCTTCGCAAAGAGTAGGGGTTACTCCCAGGGACCTGGCTCTTTGTCTGTCACCCTTCCCATTGTCGCGACAGGACATAACAGGGGCTAAAGCGTAATATTGAAACCGACCAATCACAAATAAATTGGTTGTATGTTGAGAACGCTTTATGACCTATTCTGGCCATATCGCGTCAATGGAAGAAGGAAGGGGAAAGTGGAGCCATGTCCCCGGGGGTAACCCCCTACTCTTTGCGAAGAAAGACATAGGATCTTTATCCTGCGACCCCACAGACATGGCCAAAGCGGGGTGAGAACCACCGATCAGGTGGCCAGAGCTCTCAATGTGAGCGTTTTAACCCACTGAGCTATCGGGGCGGCCCTAATCACGAAAAGAGGCTGACACTTACATTATTTACTGCACAGATCTCGCTTTAACTGTCACTCCATGTGGTGTGTGTCGACAGAGTATCTACAATGAGAGTCCCTGGCTGGCTCTGATGATCTTCGGCATCCCCACCGTCGTCATCAGCATCGTGTGTTACGCGCTCTGCTGCATGGAGCCCTTCGACGAGGAAGCCTTCTACGAGGAACTGGCACAGGAGGCCCGCACACAGCAGGAGGTCAAAGGTCAGACCGAGCGACAGCCAATGGGAACTGTGGGGCATTTCAAGAACGCTACGGGGCGTAGTCGGCTAAAGTTACCATGTAAATGATGGGCGATTTTAGCCGACAGAGCCGGCTAAACTGCGTTCGTGAAATAGCCACTGTGTATGGTTTCACTAAGAGTTACGAGCCTTATCTTTTACATGCCACATTAACAATATATTTTAAAAGCAAGGGAAATAAACGTTATACTGCGATTATTGGGGTGCAGCCATCTTCGTACAATTTGTCTTCCGTCTTCAATATTATGCAAAACATGTCTGCCATACATTTATGATAACGTCGACATTTTACTTTTTTCTTTGAGCCGGCAATATAATTTAAAAAATGTTACGGGAATAAGTTACAAGATCTTAATGAAATGGCCTCATTATATCGGTCACTGTTCAGGTATTCTTAAAGTTGCATGTCGAGCTCTTTCCCGCCAAAACTAAAGAGGTCAAAATACAAATAAGAATCAGTTCTTGAATCATTCAAGATTTCTTTTGTCCATACTCCACCCATGCCAGACTGCCAAATAGTGTCTCTTAGCCTTGCCCGTGGTATCAATTTACCACAAATTTTCATTTTAGTGGTAAACGTCATCACTTTGTGTGCTTCGCGATGCTTTGGTATTAGTAGCAGTGCCGCGACGGAGTACTGTGGTGTCGCGGGATAGACACGTTTGCCACACCACAGCCGAAACGGCGATGTTTATCAGGTTTCTGAATTTATAGAATGAAACAATCGAGTTTTCTGCAAAAATTTTGATATAAATTTCGCCTGGGCTTAATTTTGGCGGGAAAGAACTCGACATGCCACTTTAATACTTGCCCAAAATAAACCCTAATCGAATTGTTTATTTTGTATCAATGGGTTAAGACATTAGGGCTGAGTTGACCATGTGTTCCAGGCTTCTGGGGCATTCTAGTTTATTCCAACACCCATTTCCTTGTCCATGGAGGTATCCCTTGGTGCAGTTTAGCCTTCATGCGTACAAACGTGGTCTAAACGCTAACATTTCGACTCCATTTTGTAGTGTCCCTGGAGTCTTCCTGGCCCTCTTGGAGTCTTCATGTGTGCTAATCTGAAATAGGCACCAACGAATTACCAGCAAGTCTTTAGTCTTCAAATCCTGTTATTAATCTCAATACTTTCCCCTCTTGGTTGTATCACTTATGTTGACTTATGTTTATCTCTCTTCATTTTTTTTTCATTTCGATGTCCTTGCAGAGGCCGAGAAGCAGGCGCTGCTGGGCAAGGCGGGAGGGGAGGAGGGGGAGGAGGGCGGCGGTGGGGGTGAGGGCGAGACGTCAGCGGCGGCGGGTCGCGACGCCATCCCTGACGACGGCCACATCAAGAAGGAATGACTACTGCTGGTCCTGCAGAGGATGGACAGCGTCGCCGAGCGCGTGGAGAACGCCCTCGCGCGCGTGGAGGCCGCCACGCGGCGCGTCGGTCGCTTCTTCCGGCGGAAGTGGCGCCGCGTGTCCCGTTGGCTCCAGCTCGGGGGCCTCATCGCCTCCTTCCTCGTCATCGCCGGGCCCAAGATGGCGGTGCGGCGGGTGGGGCTGGCCCTGGGAGTGGCGGGGGAGGGCACGGCCGCCGAGCAGGAGGCCGACCTGCGCATGGCCCGGGCCCTCCTCAAGCTCACGGCCCGCAAGGTCAGGCAGATCAAGGTCGCCTAGACCGCCGATATTACTGTACAGTATCGATCCAGTATCGATCAATATTTGTCGATATTTTGTAATTTTTTTGGCGCCTGGGTGGCTGTGTGCGTGACCTAATTGGGTCAATCCAAGCAGTCGCGTGGCGCCTGGGTGGCTGTGTGCGTGACCTAATTGGGTCAATCCAAGCAGTCACGTGGCGCCTGGGTGGAGATGTGCGTGACCTAATTGGGTTAATCCAATCAGTCACATGGCGCATGGGTCGCGGCGAGCGTGACCTAATTGGGTCAATCCAAGCAGTCACGTGGCGCCTGGGTGGAGGTGTGCGTGACCTAATTGGGTCAATCCAAGCAGTCACATGGCGCCTGGGTCGCGGCTAGCGTGACCTAATTGGGTCGATCCAAGCAGTCACGTGGCGCCTGTGACCTAATTGAGTCAATCTAATCAGTCACGTGGCGCCTGGGTGGCGGCGAGCGTGACCTAATTGGGTCAATGCAATCAGTCACGGTGTAGCCTGCCGACCGACCGGCCTGCCTGACCTCAGTGACTGTCTCTCTGTGACGTTTGTCGGCCAGTGTATGTGTGTGATGCTAGTGGTTGTGTGAATGCATATGGGTCGTTAAGTCTGCAGACGCTACGTATGTGGCGTATGCAACAATTTAACCTGTTAACTAAGTTATTACCAATGCCAGTCTACCGTCTTCGATGCCTGGTGAACCGCATAATGTTATTTTCAACATTGATATGCCTTTTAATGCTACGTAGGTGCGTTGGCAAGGAGTTTTATTCAACGTAAGTACATAGGAAAGGAGTGTTGTTTTACAATATGTATGTGCGTAGACAAGGAGCCTTCGTGTCATACGTAAGTACGTAGGCAAGGAGCCTTTTTTGTCGTACGTAAGTTCGTAGGCAGGGATGTGTCTTTGTGATACGTAAGTGCGTGGGCCAGGAGTCTTGTTTGAGATACGTAAGTGAGTAGGCAAAGAACCTTTTTGTCGTACGTAAGTGCGTAGGCAAGGAGCCTTATTGTCGTACATAAGTGAGTAAGGAAGGAGGTGTCGTTGGGATACGTAAGTACGTAGGCAAGGCGTCATGGAGGCACTAAAACCAGACATGTGTTGTGTCTCGCATGTCCTGTTGATAGTTGTGTAAGCTCTCCCTGCTTCATTATGCAGCGGCAGCCATCTGATGAACCAGTGTCATCGTTGGTACGTACATCAAGGATTGAGGCTGGAATTCCATGTCACTTAAATGAACATTGAGTGGTGTTACTGGGACATATTGATGCAAATGTGTCCTTTCTCAAGTTATGTTATTTTCATATCTTGTCGTACTGACTTGCGTCGGTCCGATGTCTGACTTTCACTTCGTGTTAACCTTCAACTTGATAACCGCATGTTATTCTCAAGGTTGTTAGGGCGCGTTAACTTGGACAACGTCGAGGTGAGCGTTACCGTATATGCCGCATAGACGTCTCAAGTAGACACCTCAAGGTAGACACCTTGACTGAAGCGATGACGTTATGATGATATAGTAAATATTGCATAAACGTCTCAATTGTAGATGCCTTGACTTAAGCCATGACGTTATGACGGCACCGTAAATGTCTCATACACGTCTCGTGTTTAGGCGCCTTGACTGCACTGAGGTTGTTCTGAACCTTACCATGATAGGTCCGTATTACGGCTCAATTTGGGTCTGAATGGATTAAGACATGAAGATGTTGATGTTGTAGTGATGTGTCGATAATTATCTGGCATGGAGGTGCCTCTAGTCAATTCTAGTCGTCAGCAGCTCAGTACCTCTCTACTGCCTGGGCGTAATGGGGCGCCAGCTACGGGAAACAAAAAGCCGAACAACATTCAATGTAACCTAGAGAGATATATATATGTGTGTATATATATTTATTAATATTGTAGCAAATCAACATGGGGAACAACAGAGTTACAACCGTCAGCTACCCACAAATTCAGAAGCCGGTATTAAGACTGCCAAAGAATGACAATTTTAATGTCTGAACAAATTATGGATTTTCCGATTTATTCGCTCGAGCAATGTCAACGTTGTTTTCTTTTAGTATTGGTTCTTTTTGAACTGTTGCCCACGAAACACTCCAATTGAATGCTGGGAAAGATCGGAGGGGAGAAACTTCATTATGTATGTGACTTTTTGTACGACGTGTTTCTGTGAAATAAATCGATGTATCGAACAGTTTTCGTGTCCCGAGATATTCATGAATCTGGGAAGCCACCAGGGGCGGATCCAGAAAATTTGGATAGGGGTGGGGGCGGTTTTGGTTTTCGTATGTTAAATGGTATAAATGTCTGCCCTAGGCCGAGGTCGGCTCCCCCCCCCCCCCCTCCCCCTGGATCCGCCCTGGCCACTTTGGGACATCAGGTTGTTCTGCCAGTGGCCTATTTCACGTACATAGTTTTGCCGGCTACGGGGCTTAGTCGGCTAAAATCGCCCATCGTTTACATGGTAACTTTTAGCCGTCTAGGCCCCGTAGTCTGCTAAACGGCGGTCGGGAAATCCACCACATCGCGATCCATAGTTTCAGCATCGCTCACTTATTACTCGTGTAGTAGGAAGGAATGTTTTATTTCTACTGTCCAGGTATTGAGCCCAATGATGACATATCCAGTAACACAAAGTAAACAATGCAGAAACTAAGGTAGACTGTTTACATATAATTTTGGCTTTGTAACTAACAAACATGATAAATACAGACCGAAACCTTACACTTACAAATATGATTGAACAGACCAAAACAGTAAACTATGTGTACTCCATCTTAAACTTGGTCAGTTCCTAAGTTTGAACATTTTTCGTTTGGTACCCGTCCCCATCAGACATTCGATTGCTAACTTAATGGGAAAAACGGCGAAATTTAACTGCACTGTGTTCTTCGTGCTTATTATAGGAATATGTCAGAGTGAGGCATGTGACCTATGCGGAACCCTCCTCTGGCATAGTCCACGGTACACGGGAATCGCTGTTCAGGGACTTCTTGGTCGTAAATTTTGGCTTAACCATCGATTCAAAAGAATTTGTTTTATTTCAATTTGGCCCTTAACATGTTGACAGTTTTACACACGCACTCTGGGTGGCGTTACCGAACGAAAAGATTGAGACACGAGAACGCCCAGATCTACATGAATATGCTAATTCGCCTTTAGTTTGCTAGTTCCCTTGATCCTGCAGCACGCGCAGCAGCACTTCGCCAATCTGACCGTGACGTAACACACGCCAACCAGAACCGCGACGAGGAACGCCGTCACATCCAGTAACCAGAACTGAAACCAGTTTAGGTGAAACGCCTGCGAGCGCAGGTGGGAGCCGCCGAACTTGATCACGTGATCAATCATTCGCGCCGCCCTCTGGCGGGGAGTTTCGGGCGCGTCCTTGAAGATTTCCGACGCCCTGTAGATGGCGCTGGCGTAGGAGTCATTGCGGACGACTTCGGTGATGGCTGCCGCCAACTGATTGGATGAGAATGTGTAGGAATCCAAGCTGATACCGTAGCCCTTCCGTTCGATGATGAAGGCAGACCTTGGCTGATCGCCGCCGATTGGCAGCCCGACCACCGGCACCCCGTGGTACAGAGCCTCGAAGAGACCATTCCTGCCGCAGTGCGAGATGAACGCCTTCACCTTGGGATGCCCCAGAAGGTCATTTTGAGGCAGCCATTTGCGAAGGATGACATTTGGCGGGACGGTCAAGTTGTTCCTGTTCTCGAAGCGCCAGACGAAGGTCAAGGCCGGCAAACTCTGGAACGCCCCTATGACCTTGAGTGCGAAGCCATCCCCAAGGTCGGCAAACATGGACCCCATGGTCATGAGGATGACGTCACGGATCGCGGGGTCGTCGAGTGCGCGTTGCAGGTCCTCGGGTAGCGGGTTGGCGGGCCGCGCGCTCACACCGCCGATGGGCACCACGTTGGGAGTGAGCGGTATGGCGGAGTCAAGTAGGGGGTCAGCCTGGTAGAGGTAGAGCAGTGACCGAGAGAGCAAGCCCGGTCCGGACTCCACGTCGCAGAAAGCGGAGTACCTCTCCAAGGTAAGTCTCCGCGGTCCGGAAAAGGAGAAAAAGAACAAGCTCATCCCGGTGTAGGCCACGGCGTTGGCCACTCGCTGCAGGAAGCTCATGTCCTCCGGGAGCGACAGGCACGGGTTCGGGGTGTGGGAGGCCATGATGGGAAGCCTGAGGGGCCAGGGATCCAGCATATCCACCGCGTCGACTGTCGGGATCCCCAGGCGGCAGGCCAACAAGTGGAAGCACTTACCCATCGGAAAGATATCCGCGATGATGAGATCCAGATTGAGGGACTCTAGCTGGGCGATGGTCGCCTCGCTCTCCATAAGGATCTCCTCGCATCCCTCGTCGATAAACCTGGCCACAGTCCGGAGTATCTCCAGCTCCAGCAGCCCGTGGTTGGTTCCCTCGAGAGCGGACCGCATCACCCGCTGGATCACATCGATATTTGAGTCCCGTTCCGGATGCGCCTTCGGGTAGGTTACCAAGGTGATGAAGTCCTCCGTGCCAGTCGGGACCCGGAAGTCGTCTCGCACGAGGGCGTAGATCTCGTGGCCGCGCCCGGTCAACTCTCGCCCGATGGTGGCCAGGGCCGAGAAGTGGCTGTGTTGCATCATGGAGGTCAGCAGGATTCTGGATCCCGAGACGCCGAGGCCGATTCCACCTCCCTGGAGCAGGAGCGGGAGCAGGACGCCCAGGATTACCTGTTGCAGGGTCCGCCCCGTGGCCGCCACCACGCGAGGGGAGGGCGAGGCATCACGTGGCATTGTCCACGAGATCTTGCGGTGTTCTATGGGCACTCTCGCCGTGAGCCCGCTAGGACGTCAACTGCAACAATATAGGACTTCGTTAAAGTTTGCCAGGGGCAAATCCAGAAAATCTAGGTAGGGGGGCCGGTTTCAGGGTCGGATCCAGATATGCTAGATAGGGAGGGGGGGGGGGCGGTTTTGGTTTTCATATGTTAAATGGTATAAATTTCAGGCCGAGTCGCCCCCCCACCCCCCCACCTCCCACCCCAGCAACGCCCCTGTTTCTGTCCACCGGGGTCTCGACGTTTCAATCCCCCGGCAGAGGGCGTCCATCCTTACGCTATACAATGTATATAGTCCCTCTGCCTCACGTCAAAGTTAATCATCAGAAATATGCTTCATAGGCGAAAATTGAAAATAAGAGTTTGGCATCTAATACACCACTCTTTACCCTTTAAAGTCTTATTTGTACCGTATCGGACGAATTCTTTTTTGTTTTAAAGTTCGAAGGCGTGAAACTTTGACCCCGTGTTATCTCAAAATATTTTTTGGCTTAACTCGCCTATTGTGATCGTACGACAACCGAATGTCTACATTTTTCAAATTTTGCAACGCAAATGCAACATTCTATACTAATAAAATGAAGCTGTCTGTCCCACTATGCCGCGGCATGCAAGAGCCCATTGGCCGCAGCAGCCGCCTTGAACCTATTAATATCCAGCCGTCGCTCTTAGATGTGTCAACGCTATCGCATGTGTCAACACAACCGCTGGGTGCTTATCACCTTATCCCACGGCATAATATCGCTTTCGGGTGCTTATCGCGCATGGTCACCATATAATATTTCTCCCGACGCCTTATCGCCCGAACCGTCATCAAAACAAACAAATCCCGTACTGTCTCGCGTCCACAACTTCCCATTAGTAGCAAGAGAACGAACTCTGCCCGGGAAACCTATAATACGCTGCTCTTAATTACTCAATCAACCCCTTATTTTTACTCAATCAATGTATGAGCTTGGGCCTTAGTTTTACTGAACTGATGTTCGTTTATTAGCGTGCTTTAGCCGCAATTTGAGTATTCTGTACTAGATGCACAATAATTGCACAGTCAATTAGAGAAGGAAGGGAGAGTGGAAACATGTCCCCGGGGGTAACCCCCTACTCTTTACAAAGAAAGACATGGGATCTTTATCCTGCGACCACACCGACATGGCCACATAGCATGGCCACAGCCACAGCGATCCACGTGCCGTTAGGCTCTCAGGTGGCCATACGAGCACTCTAGCCCACTGAGCTATCGCCCCGGCCCCTGACACAGATAGGGCATGGCATTAGCGTCATTGGGATTAGCGCGATCTATGCTCGTCACCTGCACAAGTTATCGCTATCGGGGTACAACGTTCCCGATCGCGTACAAGTTGGGACTAAGTCAGTGGGTTGATAAGGCATCGCTATGGCCCCCAATGAAGTCCCGGACCCGAGCGGGGGAGTGGGGAGGGGGGGCGGGTGGCTGGGGTGGGGGGGGGGGGGGACTAGGGGGGAGATACACGCATGTGTGCCGCCCAAATTATCCTTTTTTTGCATGTTTTCTCTCTTTCCTCGGAACAAAAACATTTTCTCTCAATGTGCTCGTCTGAGACTCCATATTAATTGTTTTCTTTCCTTTTGTCCTCGCATTGTCCCGTGATTCTCGCGCCCAGAGATCTCAATCAGCTGGCCTCTTCCTCTATATACGTTGCATAACTGTACGTCAGTGTCCACGTTGGATTTTTCTTCTTTCACTCTCCATGTGCCGAGTAAGCAAAGGGCACGGGGGGCATGCACCTCCAGCACTGCAGCAAGGTAGTACGTGTCCCCCCACCGCCAGGAGTGGGGTACGTACGGGACAATTTTTAACTTCTTTACTAATCCCCGGAAAATAGATCATATATTGTCCAACAACACTGTGTGTGTGTGTGGGGGGGGCTTATCACTTATCCACCTGGATTATTCACCCGCCCCTGTTTAAGATATATGTGCCGTACACCACATATATATGTAGTAAGCAATAATCTCAGGGATTCGGGATAACGGTTTAATTATCTTCATGAACCGATAGCGACTTAGGATTACACGTTCGTGATTTTGCCCGCTCATCTCTTATTTATTGAACCATGCGGGCTAAATCCACCTACTGGTTGGGTGTCGTCTTTCCTTCACAAATTAAGTCGGTATCTATGCAGTCCGCTCGTTTTTCTTGCTCGAGTGGAATCATATCAAACTTCACGATCTGTACACCCCTCTGTTGGCCTAGATGTCGACGGCATTACGCCAGAAAAGGCCCGGTTTTCAGACTGTGACAATCCAAACATCCCCAAACCCACGCTCATTTAGGTTGGGACTGCGTGTGGCTAGGGGCTCTTCTGTTCTAGACAACAACTTTCACGTAGCTACTTAGCTATTCGTGACGTCACATCGCAGCCCCCAATTTGGAGTTACTTAAAGGGGGGAGTTACTTGGTCCGTGACCTCAGATCTGACACGAAGCGGATGAGATGTGAGCGGCCGTACACAGCGACAGACCGGCATAGACATGAATTCGGGATGTATGTCTATGGACAGACTATACCTGGTTTGGGTTGACTGACCGTGAAAATGGTGTGGGTCTTGTCACAGATATATGGCAAGGCTGTGCCGATGTAATCACCGATATCCCTCTGTAGGTTCTACCTGGGACTTCACGACCGACACTGTTGTTGTCGACTATGAATTCCTTGTCAATTCTCACCCGAAAGACGAGGAAGCATTAATGCTCCCCGTTTTCTTCGAGACTGCTGTTGGTGTCAGGGTCAAGGGCATACGACGATGTTAAAACTTACGTAAGACATTGTGTATGGTGTATGTAAAAATGAACTATCCCCATCCACAAACAGACTAGACGGTCAAGCAGAGCTTCAGTAGGAAGACGACAATAGGGCTATACAGTTCTCGCGATCGGGCCGCGAGACTTCAGTTTTGGGGACAAACAAACACACGTGCTCCATGTTGAAGTATAGGCAGCTATAAGTCAATTTCTTTCCAGGTTTATTCTAAAGACTATGAGTACCATTTCACTAAACATGGCTATGGGAGATATACGTTAAAATATTTGGAGACGATGAAGCACAGAACTTTGGGAATATACAAGAAAAAATCCGTCTTCAAAACACTCGAAAGCTAAAAATAACATTCTAAATTTAGCCCTGCACCCGGGCTTTCGCAAGTTCCTCAAACAGCGAGTGACGTCACAGAGTTTCGCGTGCCTCCGCGGTAACAAACATGGCGAGAGCAAGTGATCGACTTAACCATTCCGCTGTCAAAATGTGCAGTGCATGGAGTAACAGCACACGGATGCGTCATTAAACCACATGGTAAAGATAAAATAAGATCAGTTGGATGTTTTTCTATCACTTTTGGATCACGAAAAGACCAAGTTTCTTCATTTTTGTAAGTTTTCTGTTTGAAGCATTGCGCCAACGTTGTCACCGGGGAGAATCCGTGTGACGTAATAATGCCTCGTTTTCGTAGGAAATGCAAAAAAACGTTAGTTTCTCAGTCCTTTTGTCCCGTCGTAACAAATATTCGTCATTGTGATGGCGCAAACGAATAAAAAATATGTCGTCTATCCGTTTTGTGAAGCTATGTTTCTTAAATATTCTTAATCATATCGCTAGGCCTTCCGCAATGGACCCACCCCTCGGCGCTTGGCTTTTGCGCAGGTAGTCTGGTTCCCAGTCTCTCTCTTTGCGTAACATACACGTCACGCCTACGTCACAGATAGTCAGAATACCAGTCTGCGCAGAGATTCTAAACTCGTTCCGAACACGTGCTTCGTTTGTTTGTCCCCAAAATGAGTAAATCGGAAGTCTAAGCGAACGAGACTTTATAGCCCGATTGTGGTTATGGGACCAATTCGACTATGTTAAGACACATTTCATGACGTTGGCATGGCCCGCCGTCAGTCATTTGGCGTGTCGACGCTTTATAATGGGATTGGCCATGTTAAAGTGTGATTATTTGCCAGCGTCGAAACTACTGGTTCGATTTCGATGGCATTTGGCATACATGATGTCAGTAACATGGGTACATATTCCACCACATGTAAATCATCTACCTGCATTTATGTAGTTACAGCAAAAATTTTGCACTTTCGGCAATATCCAATAACTCGAAAACTGTAAATGTGAGGTGAAATCTGATATCTTAAGGCATTCGACAGATAATTCGTTAACGGGCAAACAGACAGACAGACAGACAGACAGACAGACAGACAGAACTTGAGAAGAGACGAAAATCGGAGTTTTGGGACTAATACGACCATTTTAAGACCCATCGCCGCTCGCTCATTGGTTGCTCGGTCTGGCGTTCGAGACCATATCGCCCACTGAAAGCTGTAGTAGTGAGGCCAAATAGCTGGCTGAAAGCGCAAATTAGCCCAAATTGGACCCCAAGTATCGTGATGTGCTGGACGAGCACCATATAACGGCTGCTTTTCAACGCGGGCTATTTTTCCAGGTCGAGGGCGTGGTTTAGAGTGAATACGTTCAAATCTCGACTTTCAACGTGTCCTTGGTCACGCCGTAATCGCTGTTCTCGGACTCGTCATCGCTGAATTACGGAGCTACCTAGCGGCGGAACTCAGCGTGATAGGCTAAAAGCAAAGGCGGATTCCATACCCAAGTCGACGTTAGCCCGTCTTTTGCAACCGGTCCCGACTCTCTAGCGCCGCTATTAAGCAAACAGCGGCCATCGCAACCCGGAAGAGTGCCGGTCCATATCGCCGTTGACTCATAATGGGAGCGCCAGCATAGAGGGGCATGCACCTCTTGCGAGCGCTCTAGCGGCCAAACTAAGCGTCCTAGAGCAATTCTGATGTGGTTTCGATGACCTAGTTTATATTTGTATCTCCATTCATGCCAAATCTGGGTTCCCTAACTCAAATATTGACCGAGTTATGGCCTTGCAAGATTCAAAACGCCACTTGACACGTACGCTGAATATTGATTGGCCGATTACTTATTTTTCAATATCCGGAAAAATCTGAGCCAGTAAAGCGTGACCTTGGAAGCGTGACCTTGACCAATATAGTTATTCGTGCCCAATTACTGATGTCATGTATCCCGCCAGGTGACGTTTGTCTCACTTGTACCCTTCACGGAGAAATTGAGACCATTTTCCCGCCAAAAATGCTGCCGTAGGATTACATGTTAAATTTTGGGAATTTTTTGCAGAAGAACTATTTTGACCATTGTCATTAAGTAAAAACTGGGAACGCTATTGCGATTTTGCCGATTGTTGGTCCTATCTTTCAATGGTTAAGCGAATTTCGAAAAATTCCTTTGACCTTGACCTTTGACTTACATGGCCCATCTACGAACTTAGCCTGACGATTGACATACGCTTTTACCGCTGCTGTCGGCAGGGGGCAAATTTCCAGATTCTTGAAAAACGGTCAAATCAGCTGTAATTTCTTGCAACATTATAATTTTCAACAATAAAACATAAAAATAACGAGCCTTGTGTATTTAATACAGCAAAACCATTCTTGTACCCTTTCAAAAAAAAATTGTGACTGAACTCTTTCTTTTCATCGCCTGATACCGTGTGTTATCAGGCTAAGGCTGGGCCCCGGCACTCATTTGTAGAAATGCGCGACGCATTTTGTCTATCAATTTGCGCAGCGCCGCCCTGGCGAGCGAGTGTGAAAATGCACTGAGGCAGTAGGCGACAACAGAGATATAATAGAGCCCTAGCGGAGTGAGTCAAAGACAGAGAGTGGACAACATGTGTATTTGAAAATGAACGCTCCCCATCCAATCAAAAAATACGATATTCAATTCAATTTTATATTTCATTACTCATTCAATATTATAGAACACAATTATTGCATGAACTAAAATCGTATATGGTATTTCTGGAAATTTTTATTGCCACTAAAATGCTACGCGCAATACTAAGTAAACATACATTCTCTGTATATCTAGATCTTTACAAATCTGTACGAACATACAGTGGATGCATATCATATTTCTAAAAGTTAATATATTTGATACATATATCTCAAAATGAGGATGGCATGCTGCTTTGGCCAGCCATAGGCTACCGAAGAGTGACCGACATGAATCCACTCTTCTCTGGCGTCATTACATAAGCTGGTACCGTCTTCGCAGAGCGTAAATCATTATTATTCCACCTTGAGGCGCCACTGCAAATTATTTAGCCAGTTAAATTGTTATAGTAGTAAAGTCTACATTTCCGATTCGCCACATTTGGCCTTTTGGGAATAAATGTTAAGGTAAAACTACGTTTTGCGGTATGGCCTTTTTTTCTCTGTCAAAATATGAAGGATGACCCCAAAATATTTTCCAGAAGTCTTTGTGCCGATAATGTTTTTTTGTTTTTTTCAAATATGGCGAATAATTGCGACCTCTCCTATGACGTCATCTATGATGTCATCTATTTGCTGCCGCCGGCCGTGGGCAGTACGGTGTTGAAGCTGTTGTTGGCGTAGCTATACCTCTCATCGGACCGCCGGGAGAAGTGCAGCGACATGTCCGGGGAGTATTTACTGGCGGCTGGCGAGCGACCCAGGGCCTCCGCCATCGACCGGATGTAGGCGGCGCGGTTACCGCAGCACAGACCCATGTACAGCACGCCGGCCTCGCGCAGCGCATGCGTCAACCGAGTGATGTGGTCGCGCGCACACAGCCACGAATCCAGGTTTGTCGGGAAAGATTTCTCACCTGGAGAAAAAAATCGACACTTATGGGATGGGGTTGAGGTCATTTTTGATTGATGGCAAGTATCTTCATTTCGGCGCCGAACGCCGTAGAAACCGCACAGTATTATGGGTAATACTCAACACAATTGACTGCTGTCTTTTTCGTCCATTTTGGTACGCCAATTGGTTTTAAATTATGCACTTTTGGTACCTGCATGGGTCTACTTTGGGGAGGGGGGGGGGGGGGGCAGTTGTATGGTACGCCAATGGGTCTGCTCTTTACAATTTTCAAGCTGGAAAGGGACCGATCTTAAAAAAAATCGTCATAGTAGACCCCAACGTCATGCAGCTTTTTTCAGCTGGTACGTGGTACGTGGTACGTGGACGGAATTCGGCAATAATATGACATGAGCAGGAATGGTCCATCACCCCACAATCTGTCTGGCACGTTCTTCTCACTGAGCTATGATTTCAATATTATTCACTTATTATGATATATATATGTTCATAATATATATGTGTCATTATAGTAAAAGCAAATAAAAATGTAAAAATTGTTGAAAAAGTTGAGGGCGCCGGAAGGACAGTCCAGATCACGTCGTAGATGAAATTCAATACATCCCAATTCGTGCCTGTTTACAATCACTGGACATACGGAATTTGCGATGCGTTGAGATATCGACACGTGACATGTGGGATGAGGGCCTATACATACCGGTGATTTGGTCGGTGAGGTCTATCATCAGCTTCTCCTTCTCGTGTGTCCGGTATGGGACCGGAAGGCACGCCAGGTGACCCTGTAGTCAACAGAAACATACATGTTAACTACAAAGTGAGGGCGCAGGAAGGAATGCGTCTTGTAACTTTGTAACTAAGCTTCAGTAAATTAAGGAGACTATACGTATATCCTACTTATATATGAGATATCATGAGATTGATTTGGGGGTATTTCTGTGCCTTGCGCCCTGTGGGATAAATATGATGACGATCGACTGTTGCTTCGGTGCAATGACCCCGTGATGCCGTGACACCGCCTTGACCCCACCATGACCCCGCCATGACCAAGCCATTGAGTTTACCATGAATCCCCCATGACCCCACCATTGACCCCATCATGACCAAGCCATGGTCTCAGTCATGAAAGCCACCATGTCCCCACTCTTGACCCCGTCATGATCACACCATGACCTTCGACATCCCGCTGACCTTGCACGCGGCCCGGGCGGCCTTGACCAAGGGCATGATGGTGTCTGGCCCCTGGTGGCAGTTGAAGCCCACGACGTCCGCCCCAGCCTCCTCCAGCTGTCTGAGTGCCTGGGCCATGGGGACACCCTCCGTCGTCACCCCCGTCCCAGAGGGAACGATGGTCACCACCGCGGGCACACCTGGAGGGGTGGGGGGGGGGGGGTGGGGAGGCGTGAAAGATCATCAATCCAAGAATATACAGCGGCGATTAAGCGGAAGTTGCGATTAACCGAAGTGTGATTAAGTGGCGCGCATTGTACACCCATATTCCATGTCAGGGCCCACAAAATGGATCATCATGCTACATATGGGTCGGGAGTATTACGTAATATTGTGACGTCATAAGAGATCATTGAGGATATAATTAAGAGTATACTGACCGTTTCCGTGTTTCTTGATGGCCTCCAGCGCCATCTTGGCCTCACCCAGGGACTCGTAGGTCTCCGCAATGATGAAATCTGCGCCCTCCTCTGCTGCCCACTCCACCTGCTCCTGTAGGCACACCAGGCAGGAGGCAGGCGTCGTGTACCAGTCGAATACATGATGATACATACGCGATACCGGTCTATAATTAGTCTTTTATGTCTTGTATTATTTGTGTATATATGACAGAACGTCAAGGATCAAGCACATGTTTCGTCCTTGATCACGTTTACATTTTCTGTATTCTTACAACAAAGACGTTCCGTTCCAAGCGGCAGAATTAATCGTCTCTCCCTCAAAACGTGAGATTTTCAATTGCCCCCAATTTTGTTTTTTTGTGTCTAAAATTGAACTGCCCTGAGTTATATTTCGAGGTGATTCATATGTTAACTTCACTAATATATATATCACAGCAGTGGTCGGGATTTACCTTGAACGAGGCGGCCGTGTCTGCCAAGGCTTGCGGTGAGTTTGGGTTGTAGATGGTCGTGTTGCTGACGTTTCCCGCCATCAGCGTCCCGGTGTCGTCTGCTACTTGGCGCGCGATCTGCAGTGCCTTCCGGTTGATGGTCTCCAGCTCGTCCTCTCGACCAATCAGACGCAGCTTCTCCCGGTGAGCGTAATACTGCGACCGTCGGGAGTGAGAAATACACATCTCATGTGAATTTGTGTAGATGTATTGAGATTGTCATTCACCTATGAATTTCTTGTTGATATAATCACTTGAAATAAATAATATGTACGAAGCAAGAATCATGTGCAAAACTATGTAATCCGGGAAGGTAGTGATACAGTGACGCACGTACGCACTGAAGGTATTCTTCGTTCCATTCTAATTACAGTGTATATAGGATATTAATTAGTAGCAATGGATATCGTAGCTGCAATCGGGGGAACAATATTTATTTACAAATAGCAAAACCGTACAACATACATATATTAGCGGCTCTGAGCGTTTGATGTCCATTCATCGTTGTACCTTTATTAACCTTTACACCTTTAGAGACTTAACCTATACTCCACCAAGTGTATTCGTTATAGGTAACCTTGTTAAATGAATAAAGTTTACACACAACAAAATCTTAGCACCGGGTTGGCGCGGTAAATATTTCTGTTCCATACAAGATCAGAAATATGATATGGATAAACTCACCGTGAAAGCTTCTACGACGTCACTTCCGCAATGCACAAACTCTTCATGCATTACTTTGACCAGTTCCGGATGTTCAATCACCACTTCCGGTACAAAGGACCCGGCCTTCAGGTAGCCACGTCTCTCGAACTCGAACAGATATCCCTCCGCCACGATGACCTCCTCCTTGTCGTTCAGCCGCTCCAACAAGCCTGAAATAACATTGTGTGATACATGATATAACCTGGTGTAGCATATGGAATAACATTGTGGGATATATAGAGAAACCTGGTGTGGCATATGGAATAACATTGGGTGATATATAGAATCACCTGTTGTGGCATATAGAATAAAATTATGTGATATATAGAATAACAATGTGTGATATATAGAATAAGATTGTGTGGCATATGGAATCAGATTGTGTGATATATAGAATAACCTGGTGTGGCATGTGGAATAACATTGTGTGATATATACAATAACCTGGTGTGGTATATAGAATAACATTATGTGATATATAGAATAACTTGGTGTCTCATATGGAATAAACATCGTGTGATATATAGAATAACATGGTGTGGCATATAGAATAACTTTTCGTTATACAAAGGAATAACCTGGTGTGGCATATGGTTTGCCTGTATTCAGGAAACTGTTGGTCATATCGCGTCGGTGGGAGAAGGAAGGGAGAGTGGAGCCGTGTCCCCGGGGATTACCCCTTGTATATGTTATATATATGTTTGACGACATCGTTTCTGCATGACTCGCACTAGGGCGGCACCAGGGCGGACCCAGCATCTAGGGCGGTACCAGGGCGGACCCAGGATCTAGGGAGGTTCCAGGGCGGACCTAGGATGTAGGGCGTTTCCAGGGCGGACCTAGGATCTAGGGCGGCACCAGGGCGGACCCAGCATCTAGGGCGGTACCAGGGCGGACCCAGGATCTAGGGCGGCACCAGGGCGGACCCAGGATCTAGGGCGGTTCCAGGGCGGACCTAGGATACAGGGCGGTACCAGGGCGGACCCAGGATCTAGGGCGGCACCAGGGCTGACCCAGGATCTAGGGCGGTACCAGGGCGGACCCAGGATCTAGGGCGGCACCAGGGCTGACCCAGGATCTAGGGCGGTACCAGGGCGGACCCAGAATCTAGGGCGGTTCCAGGGCTGACCCAGGATCTAGAGCGGCACCAGGACGGACCCAGAATTTAGGGCGGCACCAGGGCTGACCCAGGATCTAGGGCGGCACCAGGGCGGACCCAGAATCTAGGGCGGTACCAGGGCGGACCCAGGATCTAGGGCGGCACCAGGGCGGACCCAGGATCTAGGGCGGTTCCAGGGCTGACCCAGGATCTAGGGCGGCACCAGGGCGGACCCAGGATCTAGGGCGGCACCAGGGCGGACCCAGAATCTAGGGCGGTACCAGGGCGGACCCAGGATCTAGGGCGGCACCAAGGCGGACCCAGAATCTAGGGCGGTACTAGGGCGGACCCAGGATCTAGGGCGGCACCAGGGCGGACCCAGGATCTAGGGCGGTTCCAGGGCTGACCCAGGATCTAGGGCGGCACCAGGGCGGACCCAGAATCTAGGGCGGTACCAGGGCGGACCCAGGATCTAGGGCGGCACCAGGGCGGACCCAGAATCTAGGGCGGTTCCAGGGCTGACCCAGGATCTAGAGCGGCACCAGGACGGACCCAGGATCTAGGGCGGCACCAGGGCTGACCCAGGATCTAGGGCGGCACCAGGGCGGACCCAGAATCTAGGGCGGTACCAGGGCGGACCCAGAATCTAGGGCGGCACCAGGGCGGACCCAGGATCTAGGGCGGTTCCAGGGCTGACCCAGGATCTAGGGCGGCACCAGGGCGGACCCAGGATCTAGGGCGGCACCAGGGCGGACCCAGAATCTAGGGCGGTACCAGGGCGGACCCAGGATCTAGGGCGGCACCAGGGCGGACCCAGAATCTAGGGCGGTACTAGGGCGGACCCAGGATCTAGGGCGGAACCAGGGCTGACCCAGGATCTAGGGCGGCACCAGGGCTGACCTAGGATCTAGGGCGGTTCCAGGGCTGACCCAGGATCTAGGGCGGTACCAGGGCTGACCCAGGATCTAGGGCGGCACCAGGGCGGACCCAAGATCTAGGGCGGCACCAGGGCGGACCCAGGATCTAGGGCGGCACCAGGGCGGACCCAGGATCTAGGGCGGCACCAGGGTGGACCCAGGATCTAGGGTGGCACCAGGGCGGACCCAGGATCTAGGGCGGCACCAGGGCGGACCCAGGATCTAGGGCGGTACCAGGGCGGACCTAGGATCTAGGGTGGCACCAGGGCGGACCCAGGATCTAGGGCGGTACCACGGCGGACCTAGGATCTAGGGCGGCACCAGGGCGGACCCAGGATCTAGGGCGGCACCAGGGCGGACCCAGGATCTAGGGCGGTACCAGGGCGGACCCAGGATCTAGGGCGGTACCAGGGCGGACCCAGGATCTAGGGCGGTACCAGGGCTGACCCAGAATCTAGGGCAGTACGAGGGCGGACCCAGGATCTAGGGCGGTACCAGGGCGGACCCAGGATCTAGGGCGGCACCAGGACGGACCCAGGATCTAGGGCGGCTCCAGGGCGGACCCAGGATCTAGGGGGGCACCAGGGCTGACCCAGGATCTAGGGCGGCTCCAGGGCGGACCCAGGATCTAGGGCGGCTCCAGGGCGGACCCAGGATCTAGGGCGGCACCAGGGCTGACCCAGGATCTAGGGCGGCTCCAGGGCGGACCCAGGATCTAGGGCGGCACCAGGGTGGACCCAGGATCTAGGGCGGCACCAGGGCGGACCCAGGATCTAGGGCGGTACCAGGGCGGACCCAGGATCTAGGGCGGCTCCAGGGCGGACCCAGGATCTAGGGCGGCACCAGGGCTGACCCAGGACCTAGGGCGGCACCAGGGCGGACCCAGGATCTAGGGCGGCTCCAGGGCGGACCCAGAATCTACGGCGGTACCAGGGCTGACCTAGGATCTAGGGCGGCACCAGGGCGGACCCAGGATCTAGGGCGGCACCAGGGCTGACCCAGGATCTAGGGCGGCACCAGGGCGGACCCAGGATCTAGGGCGGCACCAGGGCGGACCCAGAATCTAGGGCGGCACCAGGGCGGACGCAGGATCTAGGGTGGTACCAGGGCGGACCCAGGATCTAGGGCGGTACCAGGGCGGACCCAGGATCTAGGGCGGTACCAGGGCGGACCCAGGATCTAGGGCGGCACCAGGGCGGACCCAGGATCTAGGGCGGCTCCAGGGCGGACCCAGAATCTAGAGCGGCACCAGGGCTGACCCAGGATCTAGGGCGGCACCAGGGCGGACCCAGGATCTAGGGCGGCACCAGGGCGGACCCAGAATCTAGGGCGGTACCAGGGGGGACCCAGGATCTAGGGCGGTACCAGGGCTGACCCAGGATCTAGGGCGGCACCAGGGCGGACCCAGGATCTAGGGCGGTACCAGGGCGGACATAGAATCTAGGGCGGCACCAGGGCGGACCCAGGATCTAGGGCGGCACCAGGGCTGACCCAGGATCTAGGGCGGCACCAGGGCGGACCCAGGATCTAGGGCGGTACCAGGGCTGACCTAGGATCTAGGGCGGTACCAGGGCAGACCTAGGATCTAGGGCGGCACCAGGGCGGACCCAGGATCTAGGGCGGTACCAGGGTGGACCCAGAATCTAGGGCGGCACCAGGGCGGTCCCAGGATCTAGGGCGGCACCAGGGCGGACCCAGGATCTAGGGCGGCACCAGGGCGGACCCAGGATCTAGGGCGGCACCAGGGCGGACCCAGGATCTAGGGCGGCACCAGGGTTGACCCAGGATCTAGGGCGGCACCAGGGCTGACCTAGGATCTAGGGCGGCACCAGGGTGGACCCAGGATCTAGGGTGGCACCAGGGCGGACCCAGGATCTAGGGCGGCACCAGGGCGGAGCCAGGATCTAGGGCGGTACCAGGGCTGACCTAGGATCTAGGGCGGCACCAGGGCTGACCCAGGATCTAGGGCGGCACCAGGGTGGACCCAGGATCTAGGGCGGCTCCCGGGCGGACCCAGAATCTAGGGCGGCTCCAGGGCGGACCCAGGATCTAGGGCGGCACCAGGGCGGACCTAGGATCTAGGGCGGTACTAGGGCGGACCCAGAATGTAGGGCGGCACCAGGGTGGACCCAGAATCTAGGGCGGCACCAGGGCGGACCCAGGATCTAGGGCGGCTCCAGGGCGGACCCAGAATCTAGGGCGGTACCAGGGCTGACCTAGGATCTAGGGCGGCACCAGGGCGGACCCAGAATCTAGGGCGGTACCAGGGCGGACCCAGGATCTAGGGGGGTGCCAGGGCGGACCCAGGATCTAGGGCGGTACCAGGGCGGACCCAGAATCTAGGGCGGCACCAGGGTGGACCCAGCATCTAGGGCGGTACCAGGGCGGACCCAGGATCTAGGGCGGTACCAGGGCGGACCCGGGATCTCGGGCAGTACGAGGGCGGACCCAGGATCCAGGATCCAGGGTGGCACCAGGGTGGACCCAGGTTCTAGGGCGGCACCAGGGCGGACCCAGGATCTAGGGCGGTACCAGGGCGGACCCAGGATCTAGGGCGGTACCAGGGCGGCACCAGGGTGGACCCAGGATTTAGGGCGGCACCAGGGCGGACCCAGGATCTAGGGCGGCACCAGGGTGGACCCAGGATCTAGGGCGGTACCAGGGCGGACTCAGGATCTAGGGCGGCACCAGGGCGGACCCAGGATCTAGGGCGGTACCAGGGCGGACCCAGGATCTAGGGCGGTTTCAGGGTTGACCCAGGATCTAGGGCGGTTCCAGGGCTGACCCAGGATCTAGGGCGGTTCCTGGGCGGACCCAGGTTCTAGGGCGGCACCAGGGCGGACCCAGGATCTTGGGCGGTACCAGGTCGGGCGCAGGATCTAGGGTGGTACCAGGGCGGACGCAGGATCTAAGGCGGTACCAGGGCGAACCCAGGATCTAGGGCGGTACCAGGGCGGCACCAGGGTGGACCCAGGATCTAGGGCGGCACCAGGGCGGACCCACGATCTAGGGCGGCACCAGGGTGGACCCAGGATCTAGGGCGGTACCAGGGCGGACCCAGGATCTAGGGCGGCACCAGGGCGGACCCAGGATCTAGGACGGTACCAGGGCGGACCCAGGATCTAGGGTGGCACCAGGGCGGACCCAGGATCTAGGGCGGCACCAGGGTGGACCCAGGATCTAGGGTGGCACCAGGGCGGACCCAGGATCTAGGGCGGTTCCAGGGCGGACCCAGGATCTAGGGCGGTTCCAGGGCGGACCTAGGGTCTAGGGCGGTTCCAGGTCGGACCCAGGATCTAGGGCGGTACCAGGTCGGACGCAGGATCTAGGGTGGTACCAGGGCGGACGCAGGATCTAGGGCGGTACCAGGGCGAACCCAGGATCTAGGGCGGTTCCATGGCGGACCCAGGATCTAGGGCGGTACCAGGTCGGACACAGGATCTAGGGTAGTACCAGGGCGGACCCAGGATCTAGAGCAGTACCAGGGCGGACCCAGGATCTAGGGCGGTACCAGGGGGGACCCAGGATCTAGGGCGGCACCAGGGTGGACCCAGGATCTAGGGCGGCACCAGGGCGGACCCAGGATCTAGGACGGTACCAGGGCGGACCCAGGATCTAGGGTGGCACCAGGGCGGACCCAGGATATAGGGCGGTTCCAGGGCGGACCCAGGGTCTAGGGCGGTACTAGGGCGGACCCAGGATCTAGGGCGGTACCAGGGCGACACCAGGGTGGACCCAGGATTTAGGGCGGCACCAGGGCGGACCCAGGATCTAGGGCGGCACCAGGGTGGACCCAGGATCTAGGGTGGTACCAGGGCAGACTCAGGATCTAGGGCGGCACCAGGGCGGACCCAGGATCTAGGGCGGTACCAGGGCGGACCCAGGATCTAGGGCGGTTTCAGGGCTGACCCAGGATCTAGGGCGGTTCCTGGGCGGACCCAGGTTCTAGGGCGGCACCAGGGCGGACCCAGGATCTAGGGCGGTACCAGGTCGGACGCAGGATCTAGGGTGGTACCAGGGCGGACGCAGGATCTAAGGCGGTACCAGGGCGAACCCAGGATCTAGGGCGGTTCCATGGCGGACCCAGGATCTAGGGCGGTACCAGGGCGGCACCAGGGTGGACCCAGGATCTAGGGCGGCACCAGGGCGGACCCACGATCTAGGGCGGCACCAGGGTGGACCCAGGATCTAGGGCGGTACCAGGGCGGACCCATGATCTAGGGCGGCACCAGGGCGGACCCAGGATCTAGGACGGTACCAGGGCGGAACCAGGATCTAGGGTGGCACCAGGGCGGACCCAGGATCTAGGGCGGTACCAGGTCGGACGCAGGATCTAGGGTGGTACCAGGGCGGACGCAGGATCTAGGGCGGTACCAGGGCGAACCCAGGATCTAGGGCGGCACCAGGGTGGACCCAGGATATAGGGCGGTACCAGGGCAGACTCAGGATCTAGGGCGGCACCAGGGCGGACCCAGGATCTAGGGCGGTACCAGGGCGGACCCAGGATCTACTGCGGTTTCAGGGCTGACCCAGGATCTAGGGCGGTTCCAGGGCTGACCCAGGATCTAGGGCGGTTCCTGGGCGGACCCAGGTGCTAGGGCGGCACCAGGGCGGACCCAGGATCTAGGGCGGTACCAGGGCGGACGCAGGATCTAGGGTGGTACCAGGGCGGACGCAGGATCTAAGGCGGTACCAGGGCGAACCCAGGATCTAGGGCGGCTCCATGGCGGACCCAGGATCTAGGGCGGTACCAGGGCGGCGCCAGGGTGGACCCAGGATCTAGGGCGGCACCAGGGCGGACCCAGGATCTAGGGTGGTACCAGGGCGGACCCAGGATCTAGGGTGGCACCAGGGTGGACCCAGTATCTAGGGCGGTTCCAGGGCGGACCCAGGATCTAGGGTGTTTCCAGAGCGGACCTAGGATCTAGGGCGGTTCCAGGGCGGACCCAGGATCTAGGGCGTTACCAGGGCGGACCCAGGATCTAGGGGGGAACCAGGGCGGACCTAGGATCTAGGGTGGCACCAGGGCGGTCCCAGGATCTAGGGCGGTACCAGGGCGGACCCAGGATCTAGGGCGGTACCAGGGCGGACCCAGGATCTAGGGCGGTACAAGGGCGGACCCAGGATCTAGGGCGGCACCAGGGCGGACCCAGGATCTAGTGCGGCACCAGGGTGGACCCAGGATCTAGGGCGGCACCAGGGCGGACCTAGGATCTAGGGCGGTACTAGGGCGGACCCAGAATGTAGGGCGGCACCAGGGTGGACCCAGAATCTAGGGCGGCACCAGGGCGTACCCAGGATCTAGGGCGGCTCCAGGGCGGACCCAGAATCTAGGGCGGTACCAGGGCTGACCTAGGATCTAGGGCGGCACCAGGGCGGACCCAGAATCTAGGGCGGTACCAGGGCGGACCCAGGATCTAGGGGGGTGCCAGGGCGGACCCAGGATCTAGGGCGGTACCAGGGCGGACCCAGAATCTAGGGCGGCACCAGGGTGGACCCAGCATCTAGGGCGGTACCAGGGCGGACCCAGGATCTAGGGCGGTACCAGGGCGGACCCGGGATCTAGGGCAGTACGAGGGCGGACCCAGGATCCAGGATCCAGGGTGGCACCAGGGTGGACCCAGGTTCTAGGGCGGCACCAGGGCGGACCCAGGATCTAGGGCGGTACCAGGGCGGACCCAGGATCTAGGGCGGTACCAGGGCGGCACCAGGGTGGACCCAGGATTTAGGGCGGCACCAGGGCGGACCCAGGATCTAGGGCGGCACCAGGGTGGACCCAGGATCTAGGGCGGTACCAGGGCGGACTCAGGATCTAGGGCGGCACCAGGGCGGACCCAGGATCTAGGGCGGTACCAGGGCGGACCCAGGATCTAGGGCGGTTTCAGGGCTGACCCAGGATCTAGGGCGGTTCCAGGGCTGACCCAGGATCTAGGGCGGTTCCTGGGCGGACCCAGGTTCTAGGGCGGCACCAGGGCGGACCCAGGATCTTGGGCGGTAACAGGTCGGACGCAGGATCTAGGGTGGTACCCGGGCGGACGCAGGATCTAAGGCGGTACCAGGGCGAACCCAGGATCTAGGGCGGTTCCATGGCGGACCCAGGATCTAGGGCGGTACCAGGGCGGCACCAGGGTGGACCCAGGATCTAGGGCGGCACCAGGGCGGACCCACGATCTAGGGCGGCACCAGGGTGGACCCAGGATCTAGGGCGGTACCAGGGCGGACCCAGGATCTAGGGCGGCACCAGGGCGGACCCAGGATCCAGGACGGTACCAGGGCGGACCCAGGATCTAGGGTGGCACCAGGGCGGACCCAGGATCTAGGGCGGCACCAGGGTGGACCCAGGATCTAGGGTGGCACCAGGGCGGACCCAGGATCTAGGGCGGTTCCAGGTCGGACCCAGGATCTAGGGCGGTACCAGGTCGGACGCAGGATCTAGGGTGGTACCAGGGCGGACGCAGGATCTAGGGCGGTACCAGGGCGAACCCAGGATCTAGGGCGGTTTCATGGCGGACCCAGGATCTAGGGCGGTACCAGGTCGGACACAGGATCTAGAGTAGTACCAGGGCGGACCCAGGATCTAGAGCAGTACCAGGGCGGACCCAGGATCTAGGGCGGTACCAGGGGGGACCCAGGATCTAGGGCGGCACCAGGGCGGACCCAGGTTCTAGGGCGGCACCAGGGCGGACCCAGGATCTAGGGCGGTACCAGGTCGGACGCAGGATCTAGGGTGGTACCAGGGCGGACGCAGGATCTAAGGCGGTACCAGGGCGAACCCAGGATCTAGGGCGGTTCCATGGCGGACCCAGGATCTAGGGCGGTACCAGGGCGGCACCAGGGTGGACCCAGGATCTAGGGCGGCACCAGGGCGGACCCACGATCTAGGGCGGCACCAGGGTGGACCCAGGATCTAGGGCGGTACCAGGGCGGACCCATGATCTAGGGCGGCACCAGGGCGGACCCAGGATCTAGGACGGTACCAGGGCGGAACCAGGATCTAGGGTGGCACCAGGGCGGACCCAGGATCTAGGGCGGTACCAGGTCGGACGCAGGATCTAGGGTGGTACCAGGGCGGACGCAGGATCTAGGGCGGTACCAGGGCGAACCCAGGATCTAGGGCGGCACCAGGGTGGACCCAGGATATAGGGCGGTACCAGGGCAGACTCAGGATCTAGGGCGGCACCAGGGCGGACCCAGGATCTAAGGCGGTACCAGGGCGGACCCAGGATCTACTGCGGTTTCAGGGCTGACCCAGGATCTAGGGCGGTTCCAGGGCTGACCCAGGATCTAGGGCGGTTCCTGGGCGGACCCAGGTGCTAGGGCGGCACCAGGGCGGACCCAGGATCTAGGGCGGTACCAGGGCGGACGCAGGATCTAGGGTGGTACCAGGGCGGACGCAGGATCTAAGGCGGTACCAGGGCGAACCCAGGATCTAGGGCGGCTCCATGGCGGACCCAGGATCTAGGGCGGTACCAGGGCGGCGCCAGGGTGGACCCAGGATCTAGGGCGGCACCAGGGCGGACCCAGGATCTAGGGTGGTACCAGGGCGGACCCAGGATCTAGGGTGGCACCAGGGTGGACCCAGTATCTAGGGCGGTTCCAGGGCGGACCCAGGATCTAGGGTGTTTCCAGAGCGGACCTAGGATCTAGGGCGGTTCCAGGGCGGACCCAGGATCTAGGGCGTTACCAGGGCGGACCCAGGATCTAGGGGGGAACCAGGGCGGACCTAGGATCTAGGGTGGCACCAGGGCGGTCCCAGGATCTAGGGCGGTACCAGGGCGGACCCAGGATCTAGGGCGGTACCAGGGCGGACCCAGGATCTAGGGCGGTACAAGGGCGGACCCAGGATCTAGGGCGGCACCAGGGCGGACCCAGGATCTAGTGCGGCACCAGGGTGGACCCAGGATCTAGGGCGGCACCAGGGCGGACCTAGGATCTAGGGCGGTACTAGGGCGGACCCAGAATGTAGGGCGGCACCAGGGTGGACCCAGAATCTAGGGCGGCACCAGGGCGGACCCAGGATCTAGGGCGGCTCCAGGGCGGACCCAGAATCTAGGGCGGTACCAGGGCTGACCTAGGATCTAGGGCGGCACCAGGGCGGACCCAGAATCTAGGGCGGTACCAGGGCGGACCCAGGATCTAGGGGGGTGCCAGGGCGGACCCAGGATCTAGGGCGGTACCAGGGCGGACCCAGAATCTAGGGCGGCACCAGGGTGGACCCAGCATCTAGGGCGGTACCAGGGCGGACCCAGGATCTAGGGCGGTACCAGGGCGGACCCGGGATCTAGGGCAGTACGAGGGCGGACCCAGGATCCAGGATCCAGGGTGGCACCAGGGTGGACCCAGGTTCTAGGGCGGCACCAGGGCGGACCCAGGATCTAGGGCGGTACCAGGGCGGACCCAGGATCTAGGGCGGTACCAGGGCGGCACCAGGGTGGACCCAGGATTTAGGGCGGCACCAGGGCGGACCCAGGATCTAGGGCGGCACCAGGGTGGACCCAGGATCTAGGGCGGTACCAGGGCGGACTCAGGATCTAGGGCGGCACCAGGGCGGACCCAGGATCTAGGGCGGTACCAGGGCGGACCCAGGATCTAGGGCGGTTTCAGGGCTGACCCAGGATCTAGGGCGGTTCCAGGGCTGACCCAGGATCTAGGGCGGTTCCTGGGCGGACCCAGGTTCTAGGGCGGCACCAGGGCGGACCCAGGATCTTGGGCGGTAACAGGTCGGACGCAGGATCTAGGGTGGTACCAGGGCGGACGCAGGATCTAAGGCGGTACCAGGGCGAACCCAGGATCTAGGGCGGTTCCATGGCGGACCCAGGATCTAGGGCGGTACCAGGGCGGCACCAGGGTGGACCCAGGATCTAGGGCGGCACCAGGGCGGACCCACGATCTAGGGCGGCACCAGGGTGGACCCAGGATCTAGGGCGGTACCAGGGCGGACCCAGGATCTAGGGCGGCACCAGGGCGGACCCAGGATCCAGGACGGTACCAGGGCGGACCCAGGATCTAGGGTGGCACCAGGGCGGACCCAGGATCTAGGGCGGCACCAGGGTGGACCCAGGATCTAGGGTGGCACCAGGGCGGACCCAGGATCTAGGGCGGTTCCAGGTCGGACCCAGGATCTAGGGCGGTACCAGGTCGGACGCAGGATCTAGGGTGGTACCAGGGCGGACGCAGGATCTAGGGCGGTACCAGGGCGAACCCAGGATCTAGGGCGGTTCCATGGCGGACCCAGGATCTAGGGCGGTACCAGGTCGGACACAGGATCTAGAGTAGTACCAGGGCGGACCCAGGATCTAGAGCAGTACCAGGGCGGACCCAGGATCTAGGGCGGTACCAGGGGGGACCCAGGATCTAGGGCGGCACCAGGGTGGACCCAGGATCTAGGGCGGCACCAGGGCGGACCCAGGATCTAGGACGGTACCAGGGCGGACCCAGGATCTAGGGTGGCACCAGGGCGGACCCAGGATATAGGGCGGTTCCAGGGCGGACCCAGGGTCTAGGGCGGTACTAGGGCGGACCCAGGGTCTAGGGCGGTACCAGGGCGACACCAGGGTGGACCCAGGATTTAGGGCGGCACCAGGGCGGACCCAGGATCTAGGGCGGCACCAGGGTGGACCCAGGATCTAGGGTGGTACCAGGGCAGACTCAGGATCTAGGGCGGCACCAGGGCGGACCCAGGATCTAGGGCGGTACCAGGGCGGACCCAGGATCTAGGGCGGTTTCAGGGCTGACCCAGGATCTAGGGCGGTTCCTGGGCGGACCCAGGTTCTAGGGCGGCACCAGGGCGGACCCAGGATCTAGGGCGGTACCAGGTCGGACGCAGGATCTAGGGTGGTACCAGGGCGGACGCAGGATCTAAGGCGGTACCAGGGCGAACCCAGGATCTAGGGCGGTTCCATGGCGGACCCAGGATCTAGGGCGGTACCAGGGCGGCACCAGGGTGGACCCAGGATCTAGGGCGGCACCAGGGCGGACCCACGATCTAGGGCGGCACCAGGGTGGACCCAGGATCTAGGGCGGTACCAGGGCGGACCCAGGATCTAGGGCGGCACCAGGGCGGACCCAGGATCTAGGACGGTACCAGGGCGGAACCAGGATCTAGGGTGGCACCAGGGCGGACCCAGGATCTAGGGCGGCACCAGGGTGGACCCAGGATCTAGGGTGGCACCAGGGCGGACCCAGGATCTAGGGCGGTTCCAGGGCGGACCCAGGATCTAGGGCGGTTCCAGGGCGGACCTAGGATCTAGGGCGGTTCCAGGGCGGACCCAGGATCTAGGGCGGTACCAGGGCGGACGCAGGATCTAGGGTGGTACCAGGGCGGACGCAGGATCTAAGGCGGTACCAGGGCGAACCCAGGATCTAGGGCGGCTCCATGGCGGACCCAGGATCTAGGGCGGTACCAGGGCGGCACCAGGGTGGACCCAGGATCTAGGGCGGCACCAGGGCGGACCCCGGATCTAGGGCGGCACCAGGGTGGACCCAGGATCTAGGGCGGTACCAGGGCGGACCCAGGATCTAGGGCGGCACCAGGGCGGACCCAGGATCTATGACGGTACCAGGGTGGAACCAGGATCTAGGGTGGCACCAGGGCGGACCCAGGATCTAGGGCGGCACCAGGGTGGACCCAGGATCTAGGGTGGCACCAGGGCGGACCCAGGATCTAGGGCGGTTCCAGGGCGGACCCAGGATCTTGGGCGGTTCCAGGGCGGACCTAGGATCTAGGGCGGTTCCAGGTCGGACCCAGGATCTAGGGCGGTACCAGGTCGGACGCAGGATCTAGGGTGGTACCAGGGCGGACGCAGGATCTAGGGCGGTACCAGGGTGAACCCAGGATCTAGGGCGGTTCCATGGCGGACCCAGGACCTAGGGCAGTACCAGGGCGGCACCAGGGTGGACCCAGGATCTAGGGCGGCACCAGGGCGGACCCAGGATCTAGGACGGTACCAGGGCGGACCCAGGATCTAGGGTGGCACCAGGGTGGACCCAGTATCTAGGGCGGTTCCAGGGCGGACCCAGGATCTAGGGCGTTTCCAGAGCGGACCTAGGATCTAGGGCGGTTCCAGGGCGGACCCAGGATCTAGGGCGTTACCAGGGCGGACCCAGGATCTAGGGGGGAACCAGGGCGGACCTAGGATCTAGGGTGGCACCAGGGCGGTCCCAGGATCTAGGGCGGTACCAGGGCGGACCCAGGATCTAGGGCGGTACCAGGGCGGACCCAGGATCTAGGGCGGTACAAGGGCGGACCCAGGATCTAGGGCGGCGCCAGGGCGGACCCAGGATCTAGTGCGGCACCAGGGTGGACCCAGGATCTAGGGCGGTACCAGGGCGAACCCAGGATCTAGGGCGGCACCAGGGCGGACCCAGGATCTAGGGCGGTACCAGGGCGGACCCAGGATCTAGGGCGGTTCCTGGGCGGACCCAGGATCTAGGGCGGTACCAGGGGGGACCCAGGATCTAGGGCGGCACCAGGGCGGACGCAGGATCTAGGGCGGTACCAGGGCGAACCCAGGATCTAGGGCGGCACCAGGGCGGACCCAGGATGCATAATCACAACAAACGGGACCGTACAACTAAATCAATATATACATGTATACTCACTCACATCAAATGTGCTCACCTTTTACTTTGCCCGGCATTGTGGGTTGTAGATGTGCTGCTTCCAACAGTAGATTCACTTGGTTAGCTGTCCTTCCTGTGGTGCCCCATGGTGGTTCCTCTTGTTTATATACCAACCAGCAGACAGGTCGAGTGCACAAATCTACTCTGGCCCCTTTAGTGGGATACGCAGTAAAAAAACACACATCTTCGGTGGGAGCGATATATATATACCCTCGACGTGATTATTTGGGTCATATATAACTAGGCTCATGTTGATCTTTTTATTTCGTGTTCCACGTGACGCACTGTCCGGGCAGCACGCGTTGATAAAAATGATAGCCCAGCGATACACTCTGCATGCAGACGTATTTAACCAAACAGCGTATTCCAAAGAAAATAGTCCATAACATATCCCAGACATTAATTGATGGCCGAAAAATGACAAAAAACTCCCTGAACTTGCATGGACAGCTTGATATATGGTAATTATCGCGTTTCCAGCATGTCCATGACTGGCGGCCCAGTATATATATATAATGCGCGCATGCCTGTCCACTCTTATTATTATTTACATACCTCCCCCAACCCCTCAATCGACCTCTTTGTACCACGCTCCAGCCACGCCGAGGGGGGATTAGGTGAGGGGTGAGGGTGTAGGTACATAAAGGGGGCGTCTCCACCAATGAGAGCCATGCAGACAGACAGAACCGGACCGGGGCGGATAGGACCGAAGCCACAACCGCTTTCACTGAACTTCGATCCCATCTACACATCTAAGTGCATGATCTAAATATCTGTTTAAAAGTATATAGCTGCACCCATGGAATGAGGTCTCTCTCAGTTGACCGACATGTCGCAGATACAAACAATTATTTGGGTCAAATCCAACAAAGTTTTGAAAAAGCGGGGAGGGGAGAACGGGAGGAGGGGGCGGGCGGGGGCGTTAGGGTGATTGCTGCACCCCCCCCCCCGCCTTTCTTGGGAACTTGAGCATATACTGTAAAAGTGCTTTCCGACGAAATACAACGCAAAGTGGCATTTTTTGGATGCAACCCAGCGACGGATCTAAGAGGGGGGGGGGACCCCACAGTTTTCACAGTTTTCACAGTTTTCTTTTTAATTAAACGTATTGAGGAGGGATGCCGTCGCCTCTCTAATGATAAAACTGGGGTGGGGGGGGGGGTGGCGACGACTCAATTTTGGCCAAACCCGTGGGTCACACAAAGGGAAAAGAGGGGGGGGATGCCTCTCTAATATTACAGCCCCCCCACCCTTGGAAATGAAGTGGTTGGCAAAGGAAAAAACGTCGGACGAACAATATCAAGGAAATTCATTCTGAAAAAAAAGAGCTGTCAAGTTATGAGATCGAAAATTTGACATCCGGGAATGCATAATATTTAGGCTCCACCTCGGCCCTTTGACTCAGACAGGAGTCACAGATTACGTATATACGCTGTGCAGGAGTTGACGATTATCGTCATGTCCGCTTTCCGTGGTATAAACATTCTACAGTGCCGATGCGTGAAGCACAGTGATACCGCGTGATTAATTGGGACTTCCTAGCTATGTTGTGGAAGTCTCATATCTTGAGCATTGCCATTTGCCAAAACAGTATAGTTTGTATTGTGCATTTTTGCTGCAAAGAAAATGTGTTATGGTGCTAATTATTACGGTATCATGGAATTGGCATTGTCCACGAGATCTCGCGGTGTTCTATGGGCACTCTCGCCGTGACGACGCTGCTAGGACGCCAACTGCAACAATATAGGACTTCGTTGAAGTTTGCCAGGGGCAGATCCAGAAAATCTGGGTAGGGGGGCCGGTTTCAGGGTCGGATCCAGATGTGCTAGATGGTGGGGGGGGGGCGGCGGTTTTGGTTTTCATATGTTAAATGGTATAAATTTCCGGCCGGGTCGCCCTCCCCGCCCCACCCCACCCAGATCCGTCCCTGTTTCCAATCCCACGGCAGAGGGGGATTACGCTATACAATGTATATAGTCACTCTGCCCCACGTCAAAGTTAACCATCAGAAATATGCTTCATAAGCGAAAATTGAAAATGAAAGTTTGGCATCAAATACACCACTCTTTACCCTTTAAAGTCTTATTTGTACCGTATCGGACGAATTCTTTTGATTTTGATTAATTAGAAGCCTAATTACTTGGGAACTATCTTTTATAGTTCGAAGGCGTGAAACTTTGACCCCGTGTTATTTCAAAATATTGTTTGGCTTAACTCGCCCATTGTGATCGTACGAAAACCGAATGTGTACATTTTTCAATTTTTGCATCGCAAATGCAAAATTAAATCTAAACAACCCTCGTAAAACATTTGTGACCCCAGGCCCCCTGGCTTGCTCAGCCCCAAACTGATCAAACGCATTCGAATAACTCGTACGTCACTCACGCGGTGGAGCCACCGCTCACCCAGAGTATCTGAGATTGGGGCTTGTAGAATTGGAGACGAGCAACAGACCGATGGATGAGCAAGCGACCGGCTATATTAGCAAGCGGCGCGATTGTCTAAACCAGAAATATACATGTTTGATTAATAAAATATGACCTTAATTTCATGGAATTTGTTCTTAAACAGAATAATTTGGTTCCGCCTGTGACAACTATTTCCTCTCGCGGATATATCTTACGCGGTGATTATGACGTCGTTAATCAAACAGTAAGTAGTTCGGAAAAGCGCGGAGGAAGCGGCGGCAGTTTAATTTGAATTTATGTTTAACTTCAGATCACACTATCTATATGCCTATATGCCTATATGATGGCATATGATACCTGCTTGCAAATAAAACATACTTATATTGCCTCCGTATTGACATGTATAACATTTGGTCGCGGAACCAGCCAGCCCAATTCTAGGAGACCCTAACTGGGGTTCTCCATTAGTGAAGTGCTGCCACCTTGTGGGGTCTCTTGGAGACAGCCAGCCCCCTGAGGTTGGCAGTTACGTGGGGCAGAGCAAGCTCCCCGCACGGTGGCGCTACGCAAGCTAGCTTTTACCGCTGCTGTCGGCCGGGGGCATATGTAATTTCTTGCAACATTATAATTTGCAAGAATAAAACATTAAAAAATGACGACCTTTGTGTATTTAATACAGCAAAAAACATCTTGTACCCTTTCGAAAAAGTTATAATTGTGACATCACCTGATTACCTGTGCTATTAGGCTTAGGCTGGGTCCCACCACTAATTTGTAGAAATGCGCGACGCATTTTTCCTATCCATTTGCGCAGCGCCGACCTGGCGAGCGAGTGTGAAAATGCAAAGTAGCCCTAGCGGAGTGAGTGGAAGGCAGAGAGTGGGGGCAGAGGTGATGTGAGGAACGATCTCTCTCTGCTGGGGGTCTGGACATCGACACAGATAGGGTTGGTTATTCAGGAGGCTTTCACCACATTTGGTCATATCGCGTCAATGAGAGAAGGACGGAAGAGTGGAGCCATGTCCCCCGGGGGTAACCCCCTACTCTTTACGAAGAAAGACATGGGATCTTTATCCTGCGACCACACAGACATGGCCACATGGCATGGCCACAGCCAGGGCCACATAGATATACGCATGTGTGCCGCCCAAATTATCTCTTTTTTGCATATTTTCTCTCTTTCCTCGGAACAAAAACATTTTCTCTAAATGTGCTCGTCTGAGTCTCAAGATTAATTGTTTTCTTTCCTTTTGTCCTGGCATATTCCCGTGATTCTCGCGCCCGGATATCTCAATCAGCTGGCCTCTTCCTCTATATACTTTGCATAACTGTACGTCAGTGCCCACGTTGGATTTTTCTCTTTCACGCTCCATATGACCAGTAGGCATATGGCACGGGCGGCGGCACCCCCACCACTGCAGCAAGATAGTACGTGCCCCCCCCCCCCCCCCCCCGGAGTGGGGTACGTACGGGACAATTTTTAACTTCTTTACTAATCCCCGTAAAATAGATCATATATTGTCCAACAACACTGTGTGTGTGTGGGGGGGGGGGGGCTTATCACTTATCCACCTGGATTATTCACCCGCCCCTGTTTAAGATATATGTGCCGTACCCCACCTATATACGGTTTAATTATCTTCGTGAACCGAAAACGACTTAGGATTATACGTTCGTGATTTGCCCGCTCATCTCTTATTTGTTGAACCATGCTGGCTAAATCCACCTACTGGTTGGGTGTCGTCTTTCCTTCACAAATTAAGTCGGTATCTATGCAGTCCGCTCGTTTTTCTTGCTCGAGTGGAATCATATCAAACTTCACGATCTGTACACCCCTCTGTTGGCCTAGATGTCGACGGCATTACGCCAGAAAAGGCCCGGTTTTCAGACTGTGACAATCCAAACATCCCCAAACCCACGCTCACTTAGGTTGGGACTGCGTGTGGCTAGGGGCTCTTCTGTTCTAGACAACAACTTTCACGTAGCTACTTAGCTATTCGTGACGTCACATCGCAGCCCCCAATTTGGAGTTACTTAAAGGGGGGAGTTACTTGGTCCGTGACCTCAGATCTGACACGAAGCGGATGAGATGTGAGCGGCCGTACACAGCGACAGACCGGCATAGACATGAATTCGGGATGTATGTCTATGGACAGACTATACCTGGTTTGGGTTGACTGACCGTGAAAATGGTCTGGGTCTTGTCACAGATATATGGCAAGGCTGTGCCGATGTAATCACCGTTATCCCTCTGTAGGTTCTACCTGGGACTTCACGACCGACACTGTTGTTGTCGACTATGAACTCCTTGTCAATTCTCACCCGAAGGACGAGGAAGCATTAATGCTCCCCGTTTTCTTCGAGACTGCTGTTGGTGTCAGGGTCAAGGGCATACGACGATGTTAAAACTTACGTAAGACATTGTGTATGGTGTATGTAAAAATGAACTATCCCCATCCACAAACAGACTAGACGGTCAAGCAGAGCTTCAGTAGGAAGACGACAATAGGGCTATACAGTTCTCGCGATCGGGCCGCGAGACTTCAGTTTTGGGGACAAACAAACACACGTGCTCCATGTTGAAGTATAGGCAGCTATAAGTCAATTTCTTTCCAGGTTTATTCTAAAGACTATGAGTACCATATCACTAAACATGGCTATGGGAGATATACGTTAAAATTTTTGGAGACGATGAAGCGCAGAACTTTGGGAATATACAAGAAAAAATCCGTCTTCAAAACACTCGAAAGCTAAAAATAACATTCTGAATTTAGCCCTGCACCCGGGCTTTCGCAAGTTCCTCAAACAGCGAGTGACGTCACAGAGTTTCGCGTGCCTCCGCGGTAAAAAACATGGCGAGAGCAAGTGATCGACTTAACCATTCCGCTGTCAAAATGTGCAGTGCATGGAGTAACAGCACACGGATGCGTCATTAAACCACATGGTAAAGATAAAATAAGATCAGTTGGATGTTTTTCTATCACTTTTGGATCACGAAAAGACCAAGTTTCTTCATTTTTGTAAGTTTTCTGTTTGAAGCATTGCGCCAACGTTGTCACCGGGGAGAATCCGTGTGACGTAATAATGCCTCGTTTTCGTAGGAAATGCAAAAAAACGTTTGTTTCTCAGTCCTTTTGTCCCGTCGTAACAAATATTCGTCATTGTGATGGCGCAAACGAATAAAAAATATGTCGTCTATCCGTTTTGTGAAGCTATGTTTCTTAAATATTCTTAATCATATCGCTAGGCCTTCCGCAATGGACCCACCCCTCGGCACCTGGCTTTTGCGCAGGTAGTCTGGTTCCCAGTCTCTCTCTTTGCGTAACATACACGTCACGCCTACGTCACAGATAGTCAGGATACCAGTCTGCGCAGAGATTCTAAACTCGTTCCGAACACGTGCTTCGTTTGTTTGTCCCCAAAATGAGTAAATCGGAAGTCTAAGCGAACGAGACTTTATAGCCCTATTGTGGTTATGGGACCAATTCGACTATGTTAAGACACATTTCATGACGTTGGCATGGCCCGCCGTCAGTCATTTGGCGTGTCGACGCTTTATAATGGGATTGGCCATGTTAAAGTGTGATTATTTGCCAGCGTCGAAACTACTGGTTCGATTTCGATGGCATTTGGCATACATGATGTCAGTAACATGGGTACATATTCCACCACATGTAAATCATCTACCTGCATTTATGTAGTTACAGCAAAAATTTTGCACCTTCGGCAATATCCAATAACTCGAAAACTGTAAATGTGAGGTGAAATCTGATATCTTAAGGCATTCGACAGATAATGCGTTAACGGGCAAACAGACAGACAGACAGACAGACAGACAGACAGACAGACAGAACTTTAGAAGAGACGAAAATCGGAGTTTTGGGACTAATACGACCATTTTAAGACCCATCGCCGCTCGCTCATTGGTTGTTCGGCCTGGCGTTCGAGACCATATCGCCCACTGAAAGCTGTAGTAGTGAGGCCAAATAGCTGGCTGAAAGCGCAAATTAGCCCAAATTGGACCCCAAGTATCGTGATGTGCTGGACGAGCACCATATAACGGCTGCTGTTCAACGAGGGCTATTTTTCCAGGTCGAGGGCGTGGTTTAGAGTGAATACGTTCAAATCTCGACTTTCAACGTGTCCTTGGTCACGCCGTAATCGCTGTTCTCGGACTCGTCATCGCTGAATTACGGAGCTACCTAGCGGCGGAACTCAGCGTGATAGGCTAAAAGCAAAGGCGGATTCCATACCCAAGTCGACGTTAGCCCGTCTTTTGCAACCGGTCCCGACTCTCTAGCGCCGCTATTAAGCAAACAGCGGCCATCGCAACCCGCAAGAGTGCCGGTCCATATCGCCGTTGACTCATAATGGGAGCGCCAGCATAGAGGGGCATGCACCTCTTGCGAGCGCTCTAGCGGCCAAACTAAGCGTCCTAGAGCAATTCTGTTGTGGTTTCGATGACCTAGTTTATATTTGTATCTCCATTCATGCCAAATCTGGGTTCCCTAACTCAAATATTGACCGAGTTATGGCCTTGCAGGATTCAAAACGCCACTTGACACGTACGCTGAATATTGATTGGCCGATTACTTATTTTTCAATATCCGGAAAAATCTGAGCCAGTAAAGCGTGACCTTGGAAGCGTGACCTTGACCAATATAGTTATTCGTGCCCAATTACTGATGTCATGTATCCCGCCAGGTGACGTTTGTCTCACTTGTACCCTTCACGGAGAAATTGAGACCATTTTCCCGCCAAAAATGCTGTCGTAGGATTACATGTTCAATTTTGGGAATTTTTTGCAGAAGAACTCTTTTGACCATTGTCATTAAGTAAAAACTGGGAACGCTATTGCGATTTTGCCGATTGTTGGTCCTATCTTTCAATGGTTAAGCGAATTTCGAAAAATTCCTTTGACCTTGACCTTTGACTTACATGGCCCATCTACGAACTTAGCCTGACGATTGACATACGCTTTTACCGCTGCTGTCGGCAGGGGGCAAATTTCCAGATTCTTGAAAAACGGTCAAATCAGCTGTAATTTCTTGCAACATTATAATTTTCACCAATAAAACATAAAAATAACGAGCCTTGTGTATTTAATACAGCAAAACCATTCTTGTACCCTTTCAAAAAAAAAAATTGTGACTGAACTCTTTCTTTTCATCGCCTGATACCGTGTGTTATCAGGCTAAGGCTGGGCCCCGGCACTCATTTGTAGAAATGCGCGACGCATTTTGTCTATCAATTTGCGCAGCGCCGCCCTGGCGAGCGAGTGTGAAAATGCACTGAGACAGTAGGCGACAACAGAGATATAATAGAGCCCTAGCGGAGTGAGTCAAAGACAGAGAGTGGACAACATGTGTATGTGAAAATGAACGCTCCCCATCCAATCAAAAAATACGATATTCAATTCAATTTTATATTTCATTACTCATTCAATATTATAGAACACAATTATTGCATGAACTAAAATCGTATATGGTATTTCTGGAAATTTTTATTGCCACTAAAATGCTACGCGCAATACTAAGTAAACATACATTCTCTGTATATCTAGATCTTTACAAATCTGTACGAACATACAGTGGATGCATATCATATTTCTAAAAGTTAATATATTTGATACATATATCTCAAAATGAGGATGGCATGCTGCTTTGGCCAGCCATAGGCTACCGAAGAGTGACCGACATGAATCCACTCTTCTCTGGCGTCATTAAATCAGCTGGTACCGTCTTCGCAGAGCGTAAATCATTATTATTCCACCTTGAGGCGCCACTGGAAATTGTTTAACCAGTTAAATTGTTATAGTAGTAAAGTCCACATTTCCGATTCGCCACATTTGGCCTTTTTGGGAATTAATGTGAAGGTATAAAACTACGTTTTGCGGTATGAACTTTTTTGTCTGTCAAAATATGAAGGATGACCCCAAAATATTTTCCAGAAGTCTTTGTGCCGATAATGTTTTTTTGTTTTTTTCAAATATGGCCAATAATTGCGATCTCCCCTATGACGTCATCTATGACGTCATCTATTTGCTGCCGCCGGCCGTGGGCAGTACGGTGTTGAAGCTGTTGTTGGCGTAGCTATACCTCTCATCGGACCGCCGGGAGAAGTGCAGCGACATGTCCGGGGAGTATTTACTGGCGGCTGGCGAGCGACCCAGGGCCTCCGCCATCGACCGGATGTAGGCGGCGCGGTTACCGCAGCACAGACCCATGTACAGCACGCCGGCCTCGCGCAGCGCATGCGTCAACCGAGTGATGTGGTCGCGCGCACACAGCCACGAATCCAGGTTTGTCGGGAAAGATTTCTCACCTGGAGAAAAAAATCGACACTTATGGGATGGGGTTGAGGTCATTTTTGATTGATGGCAAGTATCTTCATTTCGGCGCCGAACGCCGTAGAAACCGCACAGTATTATGGGTAATACTCAACACAATTGACTGCTGTCTTTTTCGTCCATTTTGGTACGCCAATTGGTTTTAAATTATGCACTTTTGGTACCTGCATGGGTCTACTTTGGGGAGGGGGGGGGGGGCAGTTGTATGGTACGCCAATGGGTCTGCTCTTTACAATTTTCAAGCTGGAAAGGGACCGATCTTAAAAAAAATCGTCATAGTAGACCCCAACGTCATGCAGCTTTTTCAGCTGGTACGTGGTACGTGGTACGTGGACGGAATTCGGCAATAATATGACATGAGCAGGAATGGTCCATCACCCCACAATCTGTCTGGCACGTTCTTCTCACTGAGCTATGATTTCAATATTATTCACTTGTTATGATATATATATGTACATAATATATATGTGTCATTATAGTAAAATCAAATAAAAATGTAAAAATCGTTGAAAAAGTTGAGGGCGCCGGAAGGACAGTCCAGATCACGTCGTAGATGAAATTTAATACATCTCAATTCGTGCCTGTTTACAATCACTGGACATACGGAATTTGCGATGCGTTGAGATATCGACACGTGACATGTGGGATGAGGGCCTATACATACCGGTGATTTGGTCGGTGAGGTCTATCATCATCTTCTCCTTCTCGTGTGTCCGGTATGGGACCGGAAGGCACGCCAGGTGACCCTGTAGTCAACAGAAACATACATGTTAACTACAAAGTGAGGGCGCAGGAAGGAATGCGTCTTGTAACTTTGTAACTAAGCTTCAGTAAATTAAGGAGACTATACGTATATCCTACTTATATATGAGATATCATTTCTGTGCCTTGCGCCCTGTGGGATAAATATGATGACGATCGACTGTTGCTTCGGTGCAATGACCCCGTGATGCCGTGACACCGCCTTGACCCCACCATGACCCCGCCATGACCAAGCCATTGAGTTTACCATGAATCCCCCATGACCCCACCATTGACCCCATCATGACCAAGCCATGGTCTCAGTCATGAAAGCCACCATGTCCCCACTCTTGACCCCGTCATGATCACACCATGACCTTCGACATCCCGCTGACCTTGCACGCGGCCCGGGCGGCCTTGACCAAGGGCATGATGGTGTCTGGCCCCTGGTGGCAGTTGAAGCCCACGACGTCCGCCCCAGCCTCCTCCAGCTGTCTGAGTGCCTGGGCCATGGGGACACCCTCCGAAGTCACCCCCGTCCCAGAGGGAACGATGGTCACCACCGCGGGCACACCTGGAGGGGCGGGGGGGGGGGGGGGGGGTGGGGAGGCGTGAAAGATCATCAATCCAAGAATATACAGCGGCGATTAAGCGGAAGTTGCGATTAACCGAAGTGTGATTAAGTGGCGCGCATTGTACACCCATATTCCATGTCCGGGCCCACAAAATGGATCATCATGCTACATATGGGTCGGGAGTATTACGTAATATTGTGACGTCATAAGAGATCATTGAGGATATAATTAAGAGTATACTGACCGTTTCCGTGTTTCTTGATGGCCTCCAGCGCCATCTTGGCCTCACCCAGGGACTCGTAGGTCTCCGCAATGATGAAATCTGCGCCCTCCTCTGCTGCCCACTCCACCTGCTCCTGTAGGCACACCAGGCAGGAGGCAGGCGTCGTGTACCAGTCGAATACATGATGATACATACGCGATACCGGTCTATAATTAGTCTTTTATGTCTTGTATTATTTGTGTATATATGACAGAACGTCAAGGATCAAGCACATGTTTCGTCCTTGATCACGTTTACATTTTCTGTATTCTTACAACAAAGACGTTCCGTTCCAAGCGGCAGAATTAATCGTCTCTCCCTCAAAACGTGAGATTTTCAATTGCCCCCAATTTTGTTTTTTTGTGCCTAAAATTGAACTGCCCTGAGTTATATTTCGAGGTGATTCATATGTTAACTTCACTAATATAGATATCACAGCAGTGGTCGGGATTTACCTTAAACGAAGCGGCCGTTTCTGCCAAGGCTTGCGGTGAGTTTGGGTTGTAGATGGTCGTGTTGCTGACGTTTCCCGCCATCAGCGTCCCGGTGTCGTCTGCTACTTGGCGCGCGATCTGCAGTGCCTTCCGGTTGATGGTCTCCAGCTCGTCCTCTCGACCAATCAGACGCAGCTTCTCCCGGTGAGCGTAATACTGCGACCGTCGGGAGTGAGAAATACACATCTCATGTGAATTTGTGTAGATGTATTGAGATTGTCATTCACCTATGAATTTCTTGTTGATATAATCACTTGAAATAAATAATATGTACGAAGCAAGAATCATGTGCAAAACTATGTAATCCGGGAAGATAGTGATACAGTGACGCACGTACGCACTGAAGGTATTCTTCGTTCCATTCTAATTACAGTGTATATAGGATATTAATTAGTAGCAATGGATATCGTAGCTGCAATCGGGGGAACAATATTTATTTACAAATAGCAAAACAGTACAACATACATATATTAGCGGCTCTGAGCGTTTGATGTCCATTCATCGTTGTACCTTTATTAACCTTTACACCTTTAGCGACTTAACCTATACTCCACCAAGTGTATTCGTTATAGGTAACCTTGTTAAATGAATAAAGTTTACACACAACAAAATCTTAGCACCGGGTTGGCGCGGTAAATATTTCTGTTCCATACAAGATCAGAAATATGATATGGATAAACTCACCGTGAAAGCTTCTACGACGTCACTTCCGCAATGCACAAACTCTTCATGCATTACTTTGACCAGTTCCGGATGTTCAATCACCACTTCCGGTACAAAGGACCCGGCCTTCAGGTAGCCACGTCTCTCGAACTCGAACAGATATCCCTCCGCCACGATGACCTCCTCCTTGTCGTTCAGCCGCTCCAACAAGCCTGAAATAACATTGTGTGATACATGATATAACCTGGTGTAGCATATGGAATAACATTGTGGGATATATAGAGAAACCTGGTGTGGCATATGGAATAACATTGGGTGATATATAGAATCACCTGTTGTGGCATATAGAATAAAATTATGTGATATATAGAATAACAATGTGTGATATATAGAATAAGATTGTGTGGCATATGGAATCAGATTGTGTGATATATAGAATAACCTGGTGTGGCATGTGGAATAACATTGTGTGATATATACAATAACCTGGTGTGGTATATAGAATAACATTATGTGATATATAGAATAACTTGGTGTCTCATATGGAATAAACATCGTGTGATATATGGAATAACATGGTGTGGCATATAGAATAACTTTTCGTTATACAAAGGAATAACCTGGTGTGGCATATGGTTTGCCTGTATTCAGGAAACTGTTGGTCATATCGCGTCGGTGGGAGAAGGAAGGGAGAGTGGAGCCATGTCCCCGGGGATTACCCCCTGTATATGTTATATATATGTTTGACGACATCGTTTCTGCATGACTCGCACTAGGGCGGCACCAGGGCGGACCCAGCATCTAGGGCGGTACCAGGGCGGACCCAGGATCTAGGGAGGTTCCAGGGCGGACCTAGGATGTAGGGCGCTTCCAGGGCGGACCTAGGATCTAGGGCGGCACCAGGGCGGACCCAGCATCTAGGGCGGTACCAGGGCGGACCCAGGATCTAGGGCGGCACCAGGGCGGACCCAGGATCTAGGGCGGTTCCAGGGCGGACCTAGGATACAGGGCGGTACCAGGGCGGACCCAGGATCTAGGGCGGCACCAGGGCTGACCCAGGATCTAGGGCGGTACCAGGGCGGACCCAGGATCTAGGGCGGCACCAGGGCTGACCCAGGATCTAGGGCGGTACCAGGGCGGACCCAGAATCTAGGGCGGTTCCAGGGCTGACCCAGGATCTAGAGCGGCACCAGGACGGACCCAGGATCCAGGGCGGCATCAGGGCTGACCCAGGATCTAGGGCGGCACCAGGGCGGACCCAGAATCTAGGGCGGTACCAGGGCGGACCCAGGATCTAGGGCGGCACCAGGGCGGACCCAGGATCTAGGGCGGTTCAAGGGCTGACCCAGGATCTAGGGCGGCACCAGGGCGGACCCAGGATCTAGGGCGGCACCAGGGCGGACCCAGAATCTAGGGCGGTACCAGGGCGGACCCAGGATCTAGGGCGGCACCAGGGCGGACCCAGAATCTAGGGCGGTACCAGGGCGGACCCAGGATCTAGGGCGGCACCAGGGCGGACCCAGGATCTAGGGCGGTTCCAGGGCTGACCCAGGATCTAGGGCGGCACCAGGGCGGACCCAGGATCTAGGGCGGCACCAGGGCGGACCCAGAATCTAGGGCGGTACCAGGGCGGACCCAGGATCTAGGGCGGCACCAGGGCGGACCCAGGATCTAGGGCGGCACCAGGGCGGACCCAGAATCTAGGGCGGTACCAGGGCGGACCCAGGATCTAGGGCGGTACCAGGGCGGACCCAGGATCTAGGGCGGCACCAGGGCGGACCCAGAATCTAGGGCGGTACCAGGGCGGACCCAGAATCTAGGGCGGCACCAGGGCGGACCCAGGATCTAGGGTGGCACCAGGGCGGACCCAGGATCTAGGGCGGTTCCAGGGCTGACCCAGGATCTAGGGCGGCACCAGGGCGGACCCAGGATCTAGGGCGGCACCAGGGCGGACCCAGAATCTAGGGCGGTACCAGGGCGGGCCCAGGATCTAGGGCGGCACCAGGGCGGACCCAGAATCTAGGGCGGCACCAGGGCTGACCTAGGATCTAGGGCGGTACCAGGGCTGACCCAGGATCTAGGGCGGTACCAGGGCGGACCCAGGATCTAGGGCGGTACCAGGGCGGACCCAGGATCTAGGGCGGTACCAAGGCGGACCCAGGATCTAGGGGGGCACCAAGGCGGACCCAGGATCTAGGGCGGCACCAGGGTGGACCTAGGATCTAGGGCGGCACCAGGGCTGACCTAGGATCTAGGGCGGTACCAGGGCTGACCCAGGATCTAGGGCGGTACCAGGGCGGACCCAGGATCTAGGGCGGTACCAGGGCGGACCCAGGATCTAGGGCGGTACCAAGGCGGACCCAGGATCTAGGGCTGCACCAAGGCGGACCCAGGATCTAGGGCGGCACCAGGGCGGACCCAGGATCTAGGGCGGTACCAGGGTGGACCCAGAATCTAGGGCGGCACCAGGGCGGACCCAGGATCTAGGGCGGTACCAAGGCGGACCCAGGATCTAGGGGGGCACCAAGGCGGACCCAGGATCTAGGGCGGCACCAGGGCGGACCCAGGATCTAGGGCGGCACCAGGGTGGACCCAGAATCTAGGGCGGCACCAGGGCGGACCCATTATCTAGGGCGGCACCAGGGCTGACCCAGGATCTAGGGGGGCACCAAGGCGGACCCAGGATCTAGGGCGGCACCAGGGCGGATCCAGGATCTAGGGCGGCACCAGGGCTGACCCAGGATCTAGGGCGGTACTAGGGCGGACCCAGGATCTAGGGCGGTACCAGGGTGGACCCAGAATCTAGGGCGGTACCAGGGCGGACCCAGGATCTAGGGCGGTACCAGGGCGGACCCAGGATCTAGGGCGGCACCAGGGCTGACCCAGGATCTAGGGCGGTACCAGGGCGGACCCAGGATCTAGGGCGGTACCAGGGCGGACCCAGGATCTAGGGCGGTACCAGGGCGGACCCAGGATCTAGGGCGGCACCAGGGCTGACCCATGATCTAGGGCGGTACCAGGGCGGACCCAGGATCTACGGCGGTACCAGGGCGGACCCAGGATCTAGGGCGGTACCAAGGCGGACCCAGGATCTAGGGGGGCACCAAGGCGGACCCAGAATCTAGGGCGGCACCAGGGCGGACCCAGGATCTAGGGCGGTACCAGGGTGGACCCAGAATCTAGGGCGGCACCAGGGCGGACCCAGGATCTAGGGCGGTACCAAGGCGGACCCAGGATCTAGGGGGGCACCAAGGCGGACCCAGGATCTAGGGCGGCACCAGGGCGGACCCAGGATCTAGGGCGGTAGCAGGGTGGACCCAGAATCTAGGGCGGTACCAGGGCGGACCCAGAATCTAGGGCGGTACCAGGGTGGACCCAGGATCTAGGGGGGCACCAGGGCTGACCTAGGATCTAGGGCGGTACCAGGGTGGACCCAGAATCTAGGGCGGTACCAGGGCGGACCCAGAATCTAGGGCGGTACCAGGGTGGACCCAGGATCTAGGGGGGCACCAAGGCGGACCCAGGATCTAGGGCGGCACCAGGGCGGACCCAGGATCTAGGGCGGTACCAAGGCGGACCCAGGATCTAGGGGGGCACCAAGGCGGACCCAGGATCTAGGGCGGCACCAGGGCGGACCCAGGATCTAGGGCGGTACCAGGGTGGACCCAGAATCTAGGGCGGTACCAGGGCGGACCCAGGATCTAGGGCGGTACCAGGGTGGACCTAGGATCTAGGGCGGCACCAGGGCTGACCTAGGATCTAGGGCGGCACCAGGGCTGACCCAGGATCTAGGGCGGTACCAAGGCGGACCCAGGATCTAGGGGGGCACCAAGGCGGACCCAGGATCTAGGGCGGCACCAGGGCGGACCCAGGATCTAGGGCGGTACCAGGGCGGACCCAGCATCTAGGGCGGTACCAGGGCGGACCCAGGATCTAGGGAGGTTCCAGGGCGGACCTAGGATGTAGGGCGTTTCCAGGGCGGACCTAGGATCTAGGGCGGCACCAAGGCGGACCCAGCATCTAGGGCGGTACCAGGGCGGACCCAGGATCTAGGGCGGCACCAGGGCGGACCCAGGATCTAGGGCGGTTCCAGGGCGGACCTAGGATACAGGGCGGTACCAGGGCGGACCCAGGATCTAGGGCGGCACCAGGGCTGACCCAGGATCTAGGGCGGTACCAGGGCGGACCCAGGATCTAGGGCGGCACCAGGGCTGACTCAGGATCTAGGGCGGTACCAGGGCGGACCCAGAATCTAGGGCGGTTCCAGGGCTGACCCAGGATCTAGAGCGGCACCAGGACGGACCCAGGATGTAGGGCGGCACCAGGGCTGACCCAGGATCTAGGGCGGCACCAGGGCGGACCCAGAATCTAGGGCGGTACCAGGGCGGACCCAGGATCTAGGGCGGCACCAGGGCGGACCCAGGATCTAGGGCGGTTCCGGGGCTGACCCAGGATCTAGGGCGGCACCAGGGCGGACCCAGGATCTAGGGCGGTTCCAGGGCGGACCTAGGATACAGGGCGGTTCCAGGGCGGACCTAGGATGTAGGGCGTTTCCAGGGCGGACCTAGGATCTAGGGCGGCACCAGGGCGGACCCAGCATCTAGGGCGGTACCAGGGCGGACCCAGCATCTAGGGCGGCACCAGGGCGGACCCAGGATCTAGGGCGGTTCCAGGGCGGACCTAGGATACAGGGCGGTACCAGGGCGGACCCAGGATCTAGGGCAGCACCAGGGCTGACCCAGGATCTAGGGCGGTACCAGGGCGGACCCAGGATCTAGGGCGGCACCAGGGCTGACCCAGGATCTAGGGCGGTACCAGGGCGGACCCAGAATCTAGGGCGGTTCCAAGGCTGACCCAGGATCTAGAGCGGCACCAGGACGGACCCAGGATCTAGGGCGGCACCAGGGCTGACCCAGGATCTAGGGCGGCACCAGGGCGGACCCAGAATCTAGGGCGGTACCAGGGCGGACCCAGGATCTAGGGCGGCACCAGGGCGGACCCAGGATCTAGGGCGGCACCAGGGCGGACCCAGGATCTAGGGCGGCACCAGGGCGGACCCAGAATCTAGGGCGGTACCAGGGCGGACCCATGATCTAGGGCGACACCAGGGCGGACCCAGGATCTAGGGCGGCACCAGGGCGGACCCAGAATCTAGGGCGGTACCAGGGCGGACCCAGGATCTAGGGCGGCACCAGGGCGGACCCAGGATCTAGGGCGGTTCCCGGGCTGACCCAGGATCTAGGGCGGCACCAGGGCGGACCCAAGATCTAGGGCGGCACCAGGGCGGACCCAGAATCTAGGGCGGTACCAGGGCGGACCCAGGATCTAGGGCGGCACCAGGGCGGACCCAGAATCTAGGGCGGCACCAGGGCTGACCTAGGATCTAGGGCGGTACCAGGGCTGACCCAGGATCTAGGGCGGTACCAGGGCGGACCCAGGATCTAGGGCGGTACCAGGGCGGACCCAGGATCTAGGGCGGTACCAAGGCGGACCCAGGATCTAGGGGGGCACCAAGGCGGACCCAGGATCTAGGGCGGCACCAGGGTGGACCTAGGATCTAGGGCGGCAGCAGGGCTGACCTAGGATCTAGGGCGGTACCAGGGCTGACCCAGGATCTAGGGCGGTACCAGGGCGGACCCAGGACCTAGGGCTGTACCAGGGCGGACCCAGGATCTAGGGCGGTACCAAGGCGGACCCAGGATCTAGGGCTGCACCAAGGCGGACCCAGGATCTAGGGCGGCACCAGGGCGGACCCAGGATCTAGGGCGGTACCAGGGTGGACCCAGAATCTAGGGCGGCACCAGGGCGGACCCAGGATCTAGGGCGGTACCAAGGCGGACCCAGGATCTAGGGGGGCACCAAGGCGGACCCAGGATCTAGGGCGGCACCAGGGCGGACCCAGGATCTAGGGCGGCACCAGGGTGGACCCAGAATCTAGGGCGGCACCAGGGCGGACCCATTATCTAGGGCGGCACCAGGGCTGACCCAGGATCTAGGGGGGCACCAAGGCGGACCCAGGATCTAGGGCGCGCACCAGGGCGGATCCAGGATCTAGGGCGGCACCAGGGCTGACCCAGGATCTAGGGCGGCACCAGGGCTGACCCAGGATCTAGGGCCGTACCAGGGTGGACCCAGAATCTAGGGCGGTACCAGGGCGGACCCAGGATCTAGGGCGGTACCAGGGCGGACCCAGGATCTAGGGCGGCACCAGGGCTGACCCAGGATCTAGGGCGGTACCAGGGCGGACCCAGGATCTAGGGCGGTACCAGGGCGGACCAAGGATCTAGGGCGGTACCAGGGCGGACCCAGGATCTAGGGCGGCACCAGGGCTGACCCAGGATCTAGGGCGGTACCAGGGCGGACCCAGGATCTAGGGCGGTACCAGGGCAGACCCAGGATCTAGGGCGGTACCAAGGAGGACCCAGGATCTAGGGGGGCACCAAGGCGGACCCAGAATCTAGGGCGGCACCAGGGCGGACCCAGGATCTAGGGCGGTACCAGGGTGGACCCAGAATCTAGGGCGGCACCAGGGCGGACCCAGGATCTAGGGCGGTACCATGGCGGACCCAGGATCTAGGGGGGCACCAAGGCGGACCCAGGATCTAGGGCGGCACCAGGGCGGACCCAGGATCTAGGGCGGTACCAGGGTGGACCCAGAATCTAGGGCGGTACCAGGGCGGACCCAGAATCTAGGGCGGTACCAGGGTGGACCCAGGATCTAGGGGGGCACCAAGGCGGACCCAGGATCTAGGGCGGCACCAGGGCGGACCCAGGATCTAGGGCGGTACCAGGGCGGACCCAGGATCTGGGGCGGTACCAGGGCGGACCCAGGATCTAGGGCGGTACCAGGGTTGACCTAGGATCTAGGGCGGCGCCAGGGCTGACCTAGGATCTAGGGCGGCACCAGGGCTGACCCAGGATCTAGGGCGGTACCAAGGCGGACCCAGGATCTAGGGGGGCACCAAGGCGGACCCAGGATCTAGGGCGGTACCAGGGTGGACCCAGAATCTAGGGCGGTACCAGGGCGGACCCAGAATCTAGGGCGGTACCAGGGTGGACCCAGGATCTAGGGGGGCACCAAGGCGGACCCAGGATCTAGGGCGGCACCAGGGCGGACCCAGGATCTAGGGCGGTACCAGGGCGGACCCAGGATCTAGGGCGGTACCAGGGCGGACCCAGGATCTAGGGCGGTACCAGGGTGGACCTAGGATCAAGGGCGGCGCCAGGGCTGACCTAGGATCTAGGGCGGCACCAGGGCTGAACCAGGATCTAGGGCGGTACCAAGGCGGACCCAGGATCTAGGGGGGCACCAAGGCGGACCCAGGATCTAGGGGGGCACCAGGGCGGACCCAGGATCTAGGGCGGTACTAGGGTGGACCCAGAATCTAGGGCGGTACCAGGGTGGACCCAGAATCTAGGGCGGTACCAGGGCGGACCCAGGATCTAGGGCGGTACCAGGGCGGACCCAGGATCTAGGGCGGTACCAGGGTGGACCTAGGATCTAGGGCGGCACCAGGGCTGACCTAGGATCTAGGGCGGCACCAGGGCTGACCCAGGATCTAGGGCGGTACCAAGGCGGACCCAGGATCTAGGGGGGCACCAAGGCGGACCCAGGATCTAGGGCGGCACCAGGGCGGACCCAGGATCTAGGGCGGTACCAGGGCGGACCCAGAATCTAGGGCGGTACCAGGGTGGACCCAGGATCTAGGGCGGTACCAGGGCGGACCCAGGATCTAGGGGGCACCAAGGCGGACTCAGAATCTAGGGCGGTACCAGGGTGGACCCAGGATCTAGGGCGGCACCAGGGTGGACCTAGGATCTAGGGCGGCACCAGGGCTGACCTAAGATCTAGGGCGGTACCAGGGCTGACCCAGGATCTAGGGCGGTACCAGGGTGGACCTAGGATCTAGGGCGGCACCAGGGCTGACCTAGGATCTAGGGCGGCACCAGGGCTGACCTAGGATCTAGGGCGGCACCAGGGCTGACCCAGGATCTAGAGCGGCACCAGGGCTGACCCAGGATCTAGGGCGGTTCCAGGGCGGAACTAGGATCTAGGGCGGCACCAGGGTGGACCTAGGATCTAAGGCGGCACCAAGGCTGACCTAGGATCTAGGGCGGCACCAGGGCTGACCTAGGATCTAGGGCGGCACCAGGGTTGACCTAGGATCTAGGGCGGCACCAGGGCGGACCCAGGATCTAGGGTGGCACCAGGGCGGACCCAGAATCTAGGGCGGTACCAGGGCTGACCCAGGATCTAGGGCGGCACCAGGGCGGACCCAGGATCTAGGGCGGTACCAGGGCGGACCCAGAATCTAGGGCGGTACCAGGGCTGACCCAGGATCTAGGGCGGCACCAGGGCGGACCCAGGATCTAGGGCGGCACCAGGGCGGACCCAGAATCAAGGGCGGTACCAGGGCTGACCCAGGATCTAGGGCGGTACCAGGGCGGACCCAGGATCTAGGGCGGCACCAGGGCGGACCCAGAATCTAGGGCGGTACCAGGGCTGACCCAGGATCTAGGGCGGCACCAGGGCGGACCCAGGATCTAGGGCGGCACCAGGGCGGACCTAGAATCTAGGGCGGTACCAGGGCTGACCCAGAATCTAGGGCGGTACCAGGGCTGACCCAGGATCTAGGGCGGCTCCAGGGCGGACCCAGGATCTAGGGCGGCACCAGGGCGGCCCCAGAATCTAGGGCGGTACCAGGGCGGCCCCAGAATCTAGGGCGGCACCAGGGCTGACCCAGGATCTAGGGCGGCACCAGGGCGGACCCAGGATCTAGGGCGGTACCAGGGCGGACCCAGAATCTAGGGCGGCACCAGGGCGGGACCAGAATCTAGGGCGGCACCAGGGCGGACCCAGGATCTAGGGCGGCACCAGGGCGGACCCAGGATCTAGGGCGGCACCAGGGCGGACCCAGGATCTAGGGCGACAAAAGGGCTGACCTAGGATCTAAGGCGGTACCAGGGCGGACCCAGAATCTAGGGCGGCACCAGGGCTGACCCAGGATCTAGGGCGGCACCAGGGCGGACCCAGGATCTAGGGCGGCACCAGGGCTGACCTAGGATCTAGGGCGGCACCAGGTTGGACCCAGAATCTAGGGCGGTACCAGGGCTGACCCATGATCTAGGGCGGCACCAGGGCGGACCCAGAATCTAGGGCGGTACCAGCGCGGACCCAGAATCTAGGGCGTTACCAGGGCTGATCAAGGATCTAGGGCGGCACCAGGGCGGACCCAGGATCTAGGGCGGTACCAGGGCGGACCCAGAATCTAGGGCGGCACCAGGGCGGACCCAGGATCTAGGGCGGTACCAGGGCGGACCCAGAATCTAGGGCGGCACCAGGGTGGACCCAGGATCTAGGGCGGCTCCAGGGCTGACCCAGGATCAAGGGCGGCTCCAGGGCGGACCCAGAATCTAGGGCGGTACCAGGGCTGACCCAGGATCTAGGGCGGTACCAGGGTGGACCCAGGATCTGGGGCGGTACCAGGGCTGACCCAGAATCTAGGGCGGTACCAGGGTGGACCCAGGATCTAGGGCGGTTCAAGGGCAGACCTAGGATCTAGGGCGGTACCAGGGCTGACCCAGGATCTAGGGCGGTACCAGGGCGGACCCAGAATCTAGGGCGGTACCAGGGCTGACTCAGGATCTAGGGCGGTACCAGGGCTGACCCAGGATCTAGGGCGGTACCAGGGCTGACCCAGGATCTAGGGCGGTACCAGGGCTGACCCAGCATCTAGGGCAGTACGAGGGCGGACCCAGGATCCAGGGCGGCACCAGGGCGGACCCAGGATCTAGGGCGATACCAGGGCGGACCCAGGATCTAGGGCGGTACCAGGGCTGACCCAGGATCTAGGGCGGTACCAGGGCGGACCCAGGATCTAGGGCGGTTTCAGGGCGGACCCAGGATCTAGGGTGGCACCAGGGCGGATCCAGGATCTAGGGCGGTACCAGGGCGGACCCAGGATCTAGGGCGGTACCAGGGCTGACCCAGGATCTAGGGCGGTACCAGGGCGGACCCAGGATCTAGGGCGGTTTCAGGGCTGACCCAGGATCTAGGGCGGTTCCAGGGCTGACCCAGGATCTAGGGCAGTACGAGGGCGGACCCAGAATCTAGGGCGGTACCAGGGCTGACCCAGGATCTAGGGCAGTACGAGGGCGGACCCAGGATCTAGGGCGGTAACAGGGCGGACCCAGGATCTAGGGCGGCACCAGGGCGGACCCAGGATCTAGGGCAGTACGAGGGCGGACCCAGGATCTAGGGCGGTAACAGGGCGGACCCAGGATCTAGGGCGGTACCAGGGCGGACCCAGGATCTAGGGCGGTTTCAGGGCTGACCCAGGATCTAGGGCGGTTCCAGGGCTGACCCAGGATCTAGGGCAGTACGAGGGCGGACCCAGAATCTAGGGCGGTACCAGGGCTGACCCAGGATCTAGGGCGGCACCAGGGCGGACCCAGGATCTAGGGCAGTACGAGGGCGGACCCAGGATCTAGGGCGGTAACAGGGCGGACCCAGGATCTAGGGCGGTACCAGGGCGGACCCAGGATCTAGAGCGGTACGAGGGCGGACCTAGGATCTAGGGCGGTACCAGGGCGGACCCAGGATCTAGGGCGGCACCAGGGCTGACCTAGGATCTAGAACGGCACCAGGGCGGACCCAGGATCTAGAGCAGTACGAGGGTGGACCCAGGATCCAGGGCGGCACCAGGGTGGACCCAGCATCTAGGGCCGTACCAGGGCGGACCCAGGATCTAGGGCGGTACCAGGGCGGACCCGGGATCTAGGGCAGTACGAGGGCTGACCCAGGATCCAGGATCCAGGGTGGCACCAGGGTGGACCCAGGTTCTAGGGCGGCACCAGGGCGGACCCAGGATCTAGGGCGGTACCAGGGCGGACCCAGGATCTAGGGCGGTACCAGGGCGGCACCAGGGTGGACCCAGGATTTAGGGCGGCACCAGGGCGGACCCAGGATCTAGGGCGGCACCAGGGTGGACCCAGGATCTAGGGCGGTACCAGGGCGGACTCAGGATCTAGGGCGGCACCAGGGCGAACCCAGGATCTAGGGCCGTACCAGGGCGGACCCAGGATCTAGGGCGGTTTCAGGGCTGACCCTGGATCTAGGGCGGTTCCAGGGCTGACCCAGGATCTAGGGCGGTTCCTGGGCGGACCCAGGTTCTAGGGCGGCACCAGGGCGGACCCAGGATCTTGGGCGGTACCAGGTCGGACGCAGGATCTAGGGTGGTACCAGGGCGGACGCAGGATCTAAGGCGGTACCAGGGCGAACCCAAGATCTAGGGCGGTTCCATGGCGGACCCAGGATCTAGGGCGGTACCAGGGCGGCACCAGGGTGGACCCAGGATCTAGGGCGGCACCAGGGCGGACCCACGATCTAGGGCGGCACCAGGGTGGACCCAGGATCTAGGGCGGTACCAGGGCGGACCCAGGATCTAGGGCGGCACCAGGGCGGACCCAGGTTCTAGGACGGTACCAGGGCGGAACCAGGATCTAGGGGGGCACCAGGGCGGACCCAGGATCTAGGGCGGCACCAGGGTGGACCCAGGATCTAGGGTGGCACCAGGGCGGACCCAGGATCTAGGGCGGTTCCAGGGCGGACCCAGGATCTAGGGCGGTTCCAGGGCGGACCTAGGATCTAGGGCGGTTCCAGGTCGGACCCAGGATCTAGGGCGGTACCAGGTCGGACGCAGGATCTAGGGTGGTACCAGGGCGGACGCAGGATCTAGGGCGGTACCAGGGCGAACCCAGGATCTAGGGCGGTTCCATTGCGGACCCAGGATCTAGGGCGGTACCAGGTCGGACGCAGGATCTAGGGTGGTACCAGGGCGGACCCAGGATCTAGAGCAGTACCAGGGCGGACCCAGGATCTAGGGCGGTACCAGGGGGGACCCAGGATCTAGGGCGGCACCAGGGTGGACCCAGGATCTAGGGCGGCACCAGGGCGGACCCAGGATCTAGGGCGGCACCAGGGTGGACCCAGGATCTGGGGCGGTACCAGGGCGGACCCAGGATCTAGGGCGGCACCAGGGCGGACCCAGGATCTAGGACGGTACCAGGGCGGACCCAGGATCTAGGGTGGCACCAGGGCGGACCCAGGATCTAGGGCGGGTCCAGGGCGGACCCAGGATCTAGGGCGGTACCAGGGCGGACCCAGGATCTAGGGCGGTACAAGGGCGGACCCAGGATCTAGGGCGGCACCAGGGCGGACCCAGGATCTAGTGCGGCACCAGGGTGGACCCAGGATCTAGGGCGGTACCAGGGCGAACCCAGGATCTAGGGCGGCACCAGGGCGGACCCAGGATCTAGGGCGGTACCAGGGCGGACCCAGGATCTAGGGCGGTTCCTGGGCGGACCCAGGATCTAGGGCGGTACCAGGGGGGACCCAGGATCTAGGGCGGCACCAGGGCGGACGCAGGATCTAGGGCGGTACCAGGGCGAACCCAGGATCTAGGGCGGCACCAGGGCGGACCCAGGATGCATAATCACAACAAACGGGACCGTACAACTAAATCAATATATACATGTATACTCACTCACATCAAATGGGCTCACCTTTTACTTTGCCCGGCATTGTGGGTTGTAGATGTGCTGCTTCCAACAGTAGATTCACTTGGTTAGCTGTCCTTCCTGTGGTGCCCCATGGTGGTTCCTCTTGTTTATATACCAACCAGCAGACAGGCCAAGTGCACAAATCTACTCTGGCCCCTTTAGTGGGATACGCAGTAAAAAAACACACATCTTCGGTGGGAGCGATATATATATACCCTCGACGTGATTATTTGGGTCATATATAACTAGGCTCGTGTTGATCTTTTTATTTCGTGTTCCACGTGACGCATTGTCCGGGCAGCACGCGTTGATAAAAATGATAGCCCAGCGATACACTCTGCATGCAGACGTATTTAACCAAACAGCGTATTCCAAAGAAAATAGTCCATAACATATCCCAGACATTAATTGATGGCCGAAAAATGACAAAAACTCCCTGAACTTGCATGGACAGCTTGATATATGGTAATTATCGCGTTTCCAGCATGTCCATGACTGGCGGCCCAGTATATATATATAATGCGCGCATGCCTGTCCACTCTTATTATTATTTACATACCTCCCCCAACCCCTCAATCGACCTCTTTGTACCACGCTCCAGCCACGCCGAGGGGGGATTAGGTGAGGGGTGAGGGTGTAGGTACATAAAGGGGGCGTCTCCACCAATGAGAGCCATGCAGACAGACAGAACCGGACCGGGGCGGATAGGACCGAAGCCACAACTGCTTCCACTGAACTTTGATCCCATCTACACATCTAAGTGCATGATCTAAATATCTGTTTAAAAGTATATAGCTGCACCCATGGAATGAGGTCTCTCTCAGTTGACCGACATGTCGCAGATACAAACAATTATTTGGGTCAAATCCAACAAAGTTTTGAAAAAGCGGGGAGGGGAGAACGGGAGGAGGGGGCGGGCGGGGGCGTTAGGGTGATTGCTGCACCCCCCCCCCCCCGCCTTTCTTGGGAACTTGAGCATATACTGTAAAAGTGCTTTCCGACGAAATACAACGCAAAGTGGCATTTTTTGGATGCAACCCAGCGACGGATCTAAGAGGGGGGGGGGACCCCACAGTTTTCACAGTTTTCACAGTTTTCTTTTTAATTAAACGTATTGAGGAGGGATGCCGTCGCCTCTCTAATGATAAAACTGGGGTGGGGGGGGGGGGGGGGGGCGACGACTCAATCTTGGCCAAACCCGTGGGTCACACAAAGGGAAAAGAGGGGGGGGGGATGCCTCTCTAATATTACAGCCCCCCCACCCTTGGAAATGAAGTGGTTGGCAAAGGAAAAAACGTCGGACGAACAATATCAAGGAAATTCATTCTGAAAAAAAAGGGCTGTCAAGTTATGAGATCGAAAATTTGACATCCGGGAATGCATAATATTTAGGCTCCACCTCGGCCCTTTGACTCAGACAGGAGTCACAGATTAGGTATATACGCTGTGCAGGAGTTGACGATTATCGTCATGTCCGCTTCCCGTGGTATAAACATTCTACAGTGCCGATGCGTGATGCACAGAGATACCGCGTGATTAATTGGGACTTCCTAGCTATGTTGTGGAAGTCTCATATCTTGGGCATTGCCATTTGCCAAAACAGTATAGTTTGTATGTGTTATGGTGCTAATTAATACGGTATCGTGGAACTGGGCCGTTGGTAGCCCCAGTTCTGTGGCTGTAGGACGGGCCACAGAACTGGGGCTAGGCCGTTGGATGCCTAACGTATGGTGCCCTAATTTCGTCGGTGTCCTAATTTCGTCACCAAAAAATAACAGCTGCCTCCTTCTCTGAAAAGCACATCTCAGTCGTAACATATGTTTTCATACAATGTTTAATCTCTTTACAACATTTCTGTAACGACAACAGCACAACATTTCAAAATATAAGGCGCTAAATGGAGTGCTGTAAGTTGGTACCCTGATCTGAGACGTCTAAAAGTTGGTCTTGGCAAGAAAGAACATAATTGCACAAGCCATTTTTGTTATATCTGAGCGATACTGGAGGGTCCGCGTCTTATGTGCACGTGCAGGAGAAACCATTCCTCACGTTTAGTTGTATTACGATACAAAGATGCTTAATTTTTAGTGTTTTCTGTGGCTTCAAAGTTGGTGACGATATTGGGGCCCCTAAAAAGGCCCTTTTGACGAAATAAAGTCACCTTCTGCTTCAAGTGCCCCTAATTTCGTCAGGGGGGCCATATTGTCGTCAGTGGTGTCAAAATGCTTTAGATAAGCAAGGCAGGGTTGATTTTCTCGAGTTTAAGAGAAGTTCTCTATTAACTAAATATTACGAAGACGAGCCATGGTTCCAAACAAATCGTGTTGAAAAGGTGACAGCGGTGTAGTTCGAAGACTGATTCAGGAAAGGGAGGTATCAAAAAGGTGACAGCGGTGTAGCTACAAGAAGGCTTCAGGAAGGGGTGGTACCGGAAAGGTGATGGCAGTTTAGTTAAAAGACCGTGTGCAGCAAGGGAAGGTACCGGAAAGGCGACAGCGGTGTAGTTAACGACACGGCGCAGGAAGAGGAGTTACCAGACTTACCAGGAAGGGTGACAGCAGTGTAATTAGAAGACGGGGTGCTAGAAAGGGAGTTACTGGAAAGATAAAAGCGGTTTAGTAGGTTATATGACTTAAGAAGAGGAGGGACCGAAGATGGTGACAGCAGTGTGGTTGGAAGATAGGACGCTGCAGGGGGAGGGACGGAAAAGGTGACAGCGATGGAGTTGGAAGAGTGGGGCCAACAATTAAGACTTTTTAGGACTCAAAACGTCATAGCGACGAAAAAAACGTCATCGGGAGCAAATGTACAATTTAACATTCTGCCTCGATCGTCGTCTCTATATTGAAGGGGGCTATAAATATATGAGGCAGTAATTAACTCTTCAGTTTCAGATATCAATAAGTGCTTTCCTAAACGATGCAATGTGGGGTACTCCCCCGCCCCCCCCCCCCCAGCGGTTATCCCTTGTAACTTTCTACTCCTAGAAACCTTAGATTTCCTTCTTTTCCTTATTTGCGAATTTCCGCCTCCAAAATGTCATTATAATTGTCAAGCAATTACTTCTTTAAGTGGCCCTCCCCGCCTCCTTTAGAAACGTTACGCAAGGTTGTGTTGGCGATAATCGGGATGGTTGAAGTCAAAATTAAAACTGTGGATTTCATTCTACCAAGGTCTGACGTTTTCATCACTATGACATTTTGGGTTCTAACAAATGTAGTTTCTCACTAGAGCCCGCGCTATTGATCAAATATAAGATATATAGAGCGTGTGTAGTCAGGCATCGTAGTTGTATATTATACGCTTTATCATGCACACGTTCCTCCTGGTGCAGAACAAGTAAGGGTTCTTTATTAGAATTCCAGACAGCGTTGGCCATATGTTACAGAAATACAAGTTGTCTGGCATACATAACTTGTATTGACAGATCCCGGAATTAAGTTACGTTTACTAGGATAATTTACTGTAAATTCGAACGGTCATAAACCGTCACCCGTGAGACCTAATGTCGAAATAGTTAACTGTAAAACAGGATCTTTTCACCAACGGATAGCGGACTTAATCTTTTAAAAGGAACAATTAAATGGTTTTACTCATTCGTTCTAATTTAAAAAACAAACAAAGAACGGGGCGTTTTTAAAAGCAAAAACATTTGGAATGACGAAATTAGGACACCATACGTTAATGAATTGCTCCTGTGGTTCACCAGACGCAAGGTTATCTGTCATATCTTTCCGGAAAAATATTACAAAGCAAATGGTCTATTATCGAAAAGATTGATATGCAGAACCGACCAGAACCGACATTTTTCACATCTGCAACGTTGGCGGTTCAATGTTCAATGTAACTAAAACCAAGCAGAACCTCCGAGAGCGGATGGGCGGAGTGGGTGGGGGTGGGCCGGGCACTGCATTCAGCTTGGTACGCCGAAAACATCGTTTCGATGTTTTATGCTACTATAGCCGCCCCGATCGCTCCGCGAGTCTAGCGTTCGTAGTAATAAGCTAAAAAATAAACAGTATGACAGTATTTTGTTTTATACGTTAAATAGTAGCAGGCAGAAGGTAGACACTGGGCAGAAATAATATCGATAATTATATTGACATAAATTGAGACCGGGAGGTACTGAATAACGGGACATAAATGTTAAAGATATTTAAACACTTTCTGTGCAATTATTGCGCATCCAGTACAGAATACTCAAAATGCGGCTAAAGCACGCTAATAAACGAATATCAGTCCAGTAAAACTAAGGCCCAAGCTCATAGATTGATTCAGTAAAAAAAAAGGGTTGATTCAGTAAAAAAAAGGGGGCTGTTTCCCGTCCGTTGTTCGTCATTTAACGTAGTACTACTACCTTCAGTGGATAAAATCTGCCTGACGTCCTGGTTGGATCTATAGAATTGACGTGTAGTTCGCTTAACTATCCTGTAAAATTGGATACTGCTGTGACTGATGTTAAGAGCAGCGTGTTATCAGTGGTTACAGGCATGGTTCCCAGGGCAGAGTTCCCCGGGCAGAGTTCGTTCTCTTGCTACTGATGGGAAGTTGTGGGCGCGAGACAGTACGGGATTTGTTTGCTTTGATGACGGTTCGGGCGATAAGGCGTTGAGAGAAATATTATTACTGTTGGCACCAAGCAAGGTAGCCCGCCGCAGACATGGTCACCAATGCGGGATAAGCACCCGAAAGCGATATTATGCGCGGGATAAGGTGATAAGCACCCAGCGATAGTGTTGACACATGCGATAGTGTTGATACATCTAAGAGCGACGGTTGGATATATAGGTTCAAGGCGGCTGCTGATGCCAATGTGCTCTTGCATGCAGCGGCATAGTGGGATAGACAGCTTCATTTTATTAGTATAGAAAGCGATATTATGCGCGGGATAAGGTGATACGCACCCAGTGGTAGTGTTGACACATGCGATAGCGTTGACACATCAAAGAGCGACGGTTGGATATATAGGTTCAAGGCGGCTGCTGCATGGTGCCAATGTGCTCTTGCATGCAGCGGCATAGTGGGACAGACAGCTTCATTTTATTAGTATAGAGATATAGCGCAAACGTTCTCTCTCGCTGACCCCCGAATGGCCTAGTTTTCTCTCTCCACACTGTGCCCTATATGGCATGTGCAGGACACTGTAACCAGAGCGCTAATGTAGTCCCCCGCCCCACCGCACAAGCGGGGCGGGGGGGAGGGAAATTAACCGTTGATTCACCTCCCCTAGGGACCTCCCCGGTCTTTGTTAATCAGCCTAGAGCTGGACGCTAGAGTGAAACGGTCGCTTCATCCATATCGGATTACCGGGCCTGCATCACTCCAGCATAGTCCCAGGAGACCCATTTGGCAATTCGGTAATATAAGATGGATGGATCTCACCACGGACACGGTATGCTTAGGGTAGCGGAAAACCGTTCAGTAGGTGTGCGAGCAGCGCCCTCTGTGATGGAGATGGAGTGTTGGGTAGCGCCGCCTGGCGAAAGGAGAGTGTCACTACGTTTATCAGTGTTTTATCGCCCCGATCGGGGAGCCTCAATCAGCTGATGACGCCTGCTCGAAGGTGAATTTTTGTTCTGTTTTTCTTCTCACCGCTTGCTGACGATGTTTAGACCAATCACTTGAAATCACAGGTATCACTGACTCCAAGTTTGCGTAGAGTAACGCCAGCTTTGCCAGAAACAGTCGAAGATTGCTGTCGATTATTTTCCTCTTTTTGTAATTTTTGTAATTGAAAACAGGAATTACATAATACGTTGGCCTTTGTCTTTGACTCTCACTTGTCTCAGGATGGCTAAGTTGTAAAACCTAAGGCTAAGCACTGTCTGTGACAACAAAAACATCCCATTACTGTCTCTTACTTACCTATTCCTTATAAGTTTAATAATAACTATAACAGACTAACTGCTACAAGAAGGCTGCTATAGCCAGTATAGGTGACAAAGTCATTATCTTTAATCGCCACGTATACTCTGAACAATAAAAATGTTGAATTATTTTGTAACAGTGGTCTCTGGATTATAGTATGCATCCTTCCATTATATCACTTCCTCGGTTATACAGGCTTCTTGCCATGTACGGAACACTTTTATATAGCTGATTTATTATGTGATGTCTTCACTTAGAATGCCATGCAGAATGGCTGAACCCCCTACCATAGGTGGAGGGGGTGGGGGGGGTCGTCGAGCCGCCCGCCAGCGGATTAGTTTGCGGCTCGACGATTGGCTTGGTGTCTGCTTCAGCATCGGCTGGGGGAGGTGGGGGGGGGTCTGGCTGGTGTACATCCATGAAGGCCGCGCAGCGTAAGGGCCGCGCGATCTCCCCACCCCTTACATTGGGGTGGAGGGGGGGGGGGGGGGGGTTGGCGGAGGTGCCGATGCGTCGCGGCTGTGGGCGAGGTGTGAATTGGGTCTGCAGGAGATTGTGCCTGATACCTAAACAGGGAGGCTTTATCCCATTGTTCAGTTGTTACACCATGATTAGCTCTGATATCAAAACATCCACCTTGGTGCTGGTCTTGATGTCTGAGCTATACCAGGATATCCTTGATTCTTTAAGATTTTGTAAAGATACTTTAAAGATTAACTACCAGACTTTGCAGCCAAAGATTTACTGCCTATTTTGGAGCATGATAACATGTCCTAGACAATGAACTTTAATGCAAATGGAATACATGTAATTGGCAGCATTTGTTACAAATGGTAAAGAGTATTTACGTTTGATGTTATTGTCAATTCTCTTGATTCAAGGTTGATATCAGGATAACAGGTGATCAACATCAAACCTTTTTTTTTCCACCTGATTAAAACTACCAGTACTCAAAATAATTGATCTGGATTTTGGAACTACATGTAAGGTGATGTAAACTGTTAACAACTTAGAACAGCAAGTTTTCTCATTAGAAACCTTTGAATTCTTCAAGTGGAAGTGATGTATTTTATTGTGTAGTAATTCTGTGGCTCACAAAGACATCCGCTCCATCCCCGGCAGACAGGCCCAAACCAGATGGGTGAAAACAACAGACCAGCTCAAAATGAGCTCACCACCATGTATATAACCAGCTAGACTGCCAGATAACTCAAAAACTCAACTCAAGTCTGCATACTATAATTGGATCAAACCACATATTTAGTGTGAAATAAATAAGTGATACTTAGATGCTTCATGTTAGATACTTTATGCATCTGGCTTAGCAAATGAATAAATATTATAATATAACCCTTTACCATACCATCAAAATTTAGAAAGCAAGCACTGCTACTTTTTTTACTTTTAAAATGATAATGGATATGAGAGTAATACACTAAATATTATTTATACTTGAGATATTAAGTTTTTGATTCTCTTCATGAAGCTGCAATTAGATGCATACAATCTTTGTCTACGATGCATACTATACCCTGTATTGCACATAAAAAGGTAAATTTAATATAACTATTTAATCTCATGAAGAGAGAGAAGACTGTGAGAAGACTTAATTGTTTCAAGTATTAGATATAATAATGATAACATGTACAAGCTGATACAAGTTTATAGAAAATTAAAGCTATATCTAAAGAGGTTTTTACTCTCAAATCAAGCCAAATTGGCAATATTTCATTGTTTGATTGCACTGTTTGAATAATGCATTCTTTTCACTAAACTTCATTCTCTAAAACTGTGTCATCAATTGTTAGAGTGTAAAGTAATTTAACTTATAAATTGTCTACAATTTCTAACCTTAATTTGTTTGGGCTAAAAGTATTTAAATGGAATGTCAGAGACATATAGGTTTAAAGGTTTAAGTTTGAAATGCATGCACAATTTTCTATCCTAACCATATAGGCCTAAATCCTTACTATCTATTGCTATTGCATGATGAATCAGATACCTAAACATGTAACATCTAGCTATTTCAATGTATAGACAGGTCAGCCAAGTCAGACAACTAAGCAGGCACCACCCCACTCTCCCCATCCCCCAGGTATTAATTACAGACCTAGATTCTATAACAACACTATCATAAACTGGCCTAACAAGATCCCCTCCACCTGCAGCTGCTGTCTAGAACTGAGACCTTTGTCTAGACTTGATGTGAAGCTGCAAAGCTGATAACAACCATCCCCCACACCCTCCGCTACGCATCCCGCCGCCCCACCCTCCCCACCACCCCTATCCTTCGTCCACACCACCCCCAAACATCCGCGCGGCCCTCACGGCACGCGGCCCTCACGGCACGCGGCCTTATGCCTGACATCCTGGCTGGCTCGGGGTGGATGAAGCTGGCGATTGGTGTCAATTGTGTTTGTGTTGCTGGCTGCTGGGTGTGTATGGGTGGAGGGGCGGGGATGGGACCATTGTTTACTGATTTTTTAGGAGAAATCTTCACGGCCGGGCCACTTAAGTAATCACTAAATTTTGGGGAATTGTCAACGACCCCGTAACGACCATGG